>JAJJMC010006585.1:9249105-9296236 GCA_023531435.1 Papaver californicum | reverse complement strand
GGAGGGGGGGGTAATTCTTAATTGTTATTTAAATAATTTGAATTATACTACCTCTGTCCCATTTTAGATGAAGGAGAAGGGTTTTTCCAAGTCCCAAATTAAATGAAGGTTTTCATATTTTTCTCATATTTTTCTTGATTTGTCCCTGCATTAAAATCAAACCACTAGAAACAAAAAACTAGGAGATTTAAATATTTTAAGAATTATTATTAAGGGATATATTTGGAAAAAAATATAATCTCTCTCTTTTTCCTTAATCTGCGTGAAAAACTCTTCTCCTTCATCTAAAATGGGACAGAGGGAGTATGTCTTTTTTATATTAAAATTAACTATCTATATTGGTTTCGGTTTCACCAAAAGCATAGCTTGAGATGCAAATAAAAGAAAAAAAGCTTTTGTTTACAATTACATGCTAAATAGTAAGAGTTTCTCAGCATATGTAATAAGAAAAGTAGTGATGGTTCTTTGTCATTTAATTTATGCTACTAATTTGTATTTTGTATTGTCATTAAACCAAAAAGACGATGACATGAAACAAGCTGAAACTGGAAATTCTAATTCGGGCGAAGAATTCCCATATCCTAAAAATAAAGCAATTTATTTTGGTATCCATAATCCATGAACACTTCAAACATTTACAAATACTATATATTTGATTAGGGGGGATTTTGAAACTCCGATACTAATCAATTTTTGCAAGTTCAATCTTTTGATAAATATTTTTTGTTGATTATCTTTTGTCGTTCTTATGACCATGAGATTCTTGCGAGTTATCCAATTTTGTAATTGAGTACATTATATGCAACTCTAATGCTTCTCTAGTCTGTAATTGTTAGAGTAATTGATAGGTGCATTATTTGCACTAGTTTGATAACAAAATGAATTATTTTCTTGTTAGTTTTCATACTTTTATGCTTTGATTTTTTTTATTTATTTTTGAGTTCTTTAGATGTTTTGAAGACTAATCAATCAAATAAGAAGAAAGGAGTTCACACCGGCATAATGGAAGAGTTAGAGCTGAAAATATACTTTTGGAGTGAGTTCCAGAAGTACCTATGGCACGAAATTTCCAAGACCTAGCCGTAGAACAAGTTTAACAGAAGACTGAAATTCCAGAAGTGTTTACGGACAGAAAAGTTCCTCGACCTAGTCCTAGAACTGGGAAGCTGAAGATTTATGTCAGAGTTACGGCTAGGAAATCAACTCAACCTAGCCGTAGAAGAAATAAAGTTTACATGATTAGTTTCAAGGCCATATTTACAGATAGGAAACTATTCAAACCTAGCCATAGGCAAGATGAAGTATTGAAGCAGGGATTCCAGACCCACCTACGGCTAGCAAATCATTCCTCAATCTAGCCATAAAATGTGATAAAAATATATTAATATTTAGAAGATACCTTCTTGTATAGGATGACGATACGAAGTCAACGCAAAAATAATGGGGCAAGTCGGACATCGTATGAAGAAGTTATGGCCGAAAAGGTGAATGAAAGAAAAGTGAAAGTCATACTCACTTACGGCCAGGAAATCCAAAAACCTAGCCGTAAGTGACCCTGGAGTCACTCAGAAGCTCAATTTTACTTAAAACTAGGTCGTTGGAGAATTCCTAGCCGTAGGTAATGTGTTTGGTGCGAACTTGGAATTCCATAAAAACGAAAAACCCGGTCCCTAAAGGATTTTAAGCCCTATTCATCATGGGTACTAAATAAGGAGACTCCCAAGACATTAAGAAGAGATATTTCACACTATTTTTGTAGGATTGAATAGGAAAACAAGGATCTAGGGATTGGAGTTGCGATCGATCATCACCATTTCTAGGGTTTGCTTTTACTTGCTTTCTTGTATATTTTTCATGGATTTTTAGAAATCCTTGAGTAACTAAACCTTTATTATTGGTTAGATATGTAGTCCTAAATTGGAAGACATGTCTATAAATTGAAGTATTCATTCTCATATGTTTATAATATCTTCAATATCGCTTATGTTTTACCGTTAATAACGTCATGTATGATTGATTGTTTGTTTGTTTAAGTCGTAAATTAGATGAGCATGAATTCATATCTATTACTAAACTAGGGTTTGAGATCCAGAATTGTAAAAAATCCTTATTTCAAGTAGCATAACATATTTTTTGATGTTACCATACAATTATATGTCGAAGCGTAACCTAGGTTAAATCCGTGTGTCTCTTGCGCGGGATTGCTTAGAATAACCTCAAATCACAAAGACCATCGCTTTCGCTGGATTGAACTTGAGTGTCTCTTGCGCCAAGTTATTCATTGAAAAGGATTCAAAGAGTGGATCTTGCACCTTCGATGATAACAAGATTTTTGTCGGAGTAAGCCTGCGATATGATGCTATTGGGTTATTGATATTGAATGAGAATGAATGTTGAGTATGATTCAGATAATAACATGTTGGAAGATGGAAGATGAAACCTTTAACAAGTACTCTTTACCTCTGATATTCATATTAATTTACTCTTTTTAGTATAATTTAGCTTCCATTACAATCAAAACCCCCCATTTACATAAGTAATCAAAATTAATTGACAATCACCCGCCTCTCTGTGGGAACGAACTTGTTTTTGCTATTTTACTCTAATATATATTTGTGAAGTAAGAACTTGAATTAATTTTGCTTGACTGACAATCGACCAAATTTTGGCATCGTTGTCGGGGAGGCATAGCGGATTGTTATTTTGTTTTTGATTTTTGATTTTTAGTTTTTAACTTAGTTTTGAGAATTGTTTTTCAGGTACTTATCTTCTAGCTCCCAAACCAAGACCGAAACCTAAACTTTTTGGGTATCCACAGATTGGAATCGAGACTCGTAAAGGAACAATACTAAAAGATAAACTGGAAGACAAACAAAAAGAAGCAATCGGTGACCATACACTCAAGGACTTAGCTTCTCACCAGCTAGATACGCAGCAATGGTGTACTCAAACTACACCAACCTTCAAGATCAAACCAGGGTTGATCCTAGAGATTCCAAAGTTTCATGAGATGGATAATGAAGATCCAAATAAACATCTTATATACTTTCATAATATAGTCATGTACATGCTACCAAAGGAGACTGACTCAGAAGGAGTCATGTTATGAGTTTTTCCTTTCTTCTTGGTAGACACTGCCAAGGAATGGTTGTACTATTAACCTCCTAGTAGTGTCACAACATGGAACAGTTTGAAGAAAATTTTCTTGGAGAGATACTTTCCTGTATCAAAGGAAACATTGATTCGCAAAGAGATTTGTGGCATCGAACAGATGTCATGAGAAACATTATATGAATGTTGGGAACGTTACAAGAGATTGGTGGCCAGCTGCCCGTATCATCAATTCAGTGACATATTGATAATCCAGTATTTCTATGAAGGTCTTCAACCGAGTGATAAAATATTCTCAATGTTGCATGTGGTGGTGCATTAGTAAACAAAATAGTAACGTAAGCTAGAGAATTAATTGTGAACATAACAACAAATTCTCAATAATTTTTAAGTCGTCGCTCGTAACCACTCGTCATGAGAGTTAATGAAGTTGGTGAATGTACTGAAGTTCGTCAACAGATGGGAAACATAACGGCGATGATGCAACAAATTGCAGTTGTAGTACTGCCACCATCATCTTCTTAAACCTACGAAGAGGGTAATGAACAAGCCAATGTGATCTTCCCAAATCAGCAAAGGCCCGACTATGATTCTTTCTTCAACACTTACAATCCAGGGTGGAGAGGTCACCCAAACTTTAGATATGCGAACAAGCAAGTTGCGGTTCAACAACCTACTTTCAACCGCCATAATGGGTATCAAAAATAAAAAATTTAGCCACAACGACTAACTAATCAGATTTCTAGCACGGATGACAAGCTCAACACTATTATATCCATGTTTCAACAGAGCCAACAAAAGACAGATAACACCATCAAGGAAATACAAACACATGTTGGATCAATGGCTAGTGAGTTGAATCAGTTGAAAGCACACAATAGAGGGGAAATCCCTTCTAAACCTCTTAATTCAGGGAGACTGCTAATGATGTGACATTGACAAGTGGTACACGAACTATGTAACCAAAATTTTACTATTACGGGAAACAGTGGAGACCCTAAGGAGCCATCTTTAGAGAAAAAAATACTGAATCTTCTCAAACTGATGAGGTACCTAAAGAAAACTCTAAATATCGTGTTTCTACTTATGCTCCCCCTTTGCCTTTTCCTCGCAGGTTGGCTAATTCTAAAAAGGAAGATCAAGATAAGGAGATCTTAGACATTTTCAGAAATATTCATGTGAACATTCCACTTATAGATGCAATCAAACAAGTCCCCAAGTATACGATATTTCTGGAAGACTTGTGTACCAATAAACAAAGACTCACCGGTTAGAGACCCCTGCAGTTTTGATATTCTTATTGTTATTGGTAACACTAAATTTGATACGGCTATGCTTGATTTAGGAGTATTAGTAAATGTTATGTCTACATCTATATGTGAATCTCTTAATTTAGGTCATTTGAAAGATGCTGGAGTTGTTTTACAATTAGCTGACCGTTCTAATGTATACCCTGGAGGTATTATTAAAGATGTGCTTGTGTATTTCAATCAGCTAATCTTTCCAGCAGATTTTTGTGTATTGGAGATGACAAATGGATCAACTGAGTCATCTATATCTTTGCTACTTGGACGTCCATTCATACGAACAAAAAGAACCAAAATTGACGTCTATATTGGAACGTTGACAATGGAATTGACTGATGATAAAAGCCTATAGCCGCAATCGCACGACGTCTACAAAGTAGAAGCAGCAAATACGATTTGTTCCCACATGATTGATATTATTATTTCTAATTAATAGATAATTTATGTGTTAAAACAAAGAATTTGTTGTGGATGAATTTTATGAATTAAATAAAAATATAACTAAAAAAGTGAGTGATTAACAAGAATGAGAAAAATCTAGGGTTTCATATTCCACTACTTTTGATGTTTGTACAATTAACAATGTACTATCTCAAAAAATTACTCTTAAAATACTCAAGACAATCTCGAAGCCAATCTCATGTCTTGGAAGGTATAAAAAATTTTAATTACTATTATGACTTAAGTCGTTATGCAAAAACCTAATTTCCTTCGCTTATAAAAGATCAACAGTTTTAAAACCATTCAGAACAATTAAACTGAAGCATTTTAGAAGAGAAATTATTAGTCATGAACCAGCACAAATAGAGAGTAATTATGTGAAATAAATAAATATTAAGAGTATACAACAAAAATAACTTCCTCCTCTACCCTAGAAAAATGATTAGCTACTCATGGAGAGAAAAAATAGAAGAAAAACCATTTTATTCATTAATTTTATAAGAGACTTACGAAGAACAATTGATCATTTGTGTCCGAAAACGTTAAGAACAATTGAATTGATTAATAATTCAAAGACACCTTCTGTTAGACTCAATTTCTCAAACTGTCGTAGGAAATATAAGAAAAACCGTGAATGAAAGTATGAAACAACCAAAGTTTTCCTGCGACAGTTGTTTTTTTGCAACAGTTTCTTCTTCTTCTCTTCACGAGCAGCAACAAAAAAAAATTATGGTTTTTTTATTTTCTCGATATAGCTTGCAGCCAGCCTCCCAAACTTCTCCTTCGACTATTGTATTTATACTACAACACAATTAACACCCAAATCCTCGGCAATAACTTCTTCCAAATTTTGACAAATCGTAAAAATATATTTTCAAGATTTTTTTCTTCCTCGGTCTTTAATTCTTAATGAAATTTGTGATTTTCTTTCCCTTGGAAGAGATACTCGGTGATGTTGCTGAATCAATCCCAAGATAAGATAAGAGAATATTTTCTTTGTCTTTAAAATGATCTGTCGAGATTTTCTTCTTTCCCTTTTAAACGCATAATCAACTATTTATTTTAGGTTGTTTCGAGTCTCTGATTCACGTACATCTCTTGCAGATAAGGAAAGATTATATCTTGTCTTAAAATCCTTGAAGGTCTCCTCCAAATTCATGCTTAGAAGTTTCACAGATTGAGAAAGATTTGTTTCAAAGCCAACTTGTTTTAAATTCAAATTGAAGGTGGGTTCCCTGAACCAAGTCATGGGTACCTTTAATAAATCTCTTGGGATGCCTTTAACACTTTCCTGGGTGCCTTTATAACTTTTTAATCCAAAATTTTCACAATAATTTATTCTTCAAAAAATACCTACAAACACAATAAATACACAACATAAGTACATAATTGAGTTCTAACATTATACAAATTGAGAACAAATCAGACACAAATGAATTTATTATTTGTTAGTACTCGAGCAAATCTAATCTAGAAATAAAATAAAAATCTAATTCACTTTCAGAGGAATCACGACTATACTTAGCACGTGCAGCAAGCCGTTACACTCCTAGGTGACCCTAGCAGACGAGTGTTGTCTCGTGAGGGTTTACAAGAGGTATACCCACAAAACCTTTAATTCCAACTGCGAATGTCACAAATATCCAAAGAGTTACGAGGACATAAATTTTCTCCTTCAAATGCCAAGTAATTATAAGTGCCAGAGAAAATACATGCTAATACGCTTAATCAATGAGGGAGTAGGTGTGACGAGTTGAATCAGTACCAAAGATATCTTTTACCAGATGGACAACGGACTAACAGAGCAACCGAATAAGCATTTCACCTCGACTCTACCAGTGCCAAAGATATCTTTTGAATAAATATATCTTCAACACTCATCATTCAATACTTCTAAAAGGATTACTTCCAGAATAGAGGAATTTGATTGATGCAGACGCATGAGGTACACTTACTGAGAAGAAGATCTCACAAACAACTAGTTTGTTTGAGAGTATGGCTTCAAATGCTCAATATTTTTATACCAGAACAACTCAAATGTCAGACAAGTAAGCGAGATTGCAGAGTATTCACAATCAGAGCACGGATGAACAACATAGATAAGGTGGTACGAAGAATGGCTGCAGTGATCATCCCTACTTATGAAGAAAAGGCCGAAGAGGTGAATGATGTGTTCCCTAATCACATGCCAGTCTATAACCCCTACTCTAATACCTACAATCCAGGTTGGAAAGATCACTCAAATTTCAGTTATGCGAACAAGCAAGCTGCAGCTCCTGTGCCACCAATTTATGGGTGAAAAAGTGTTTTTCAACAACCATAATTCCAACTTCAGCCTCAACCTCAACAAAAGACTCAGAGCTCAAGTTTAGAACAAATGATGAAGTTAATGATGCAGAAACAAGACACGATACTGCAGCAGAACATACAATATCAACATAAGAACGATTCTGCTGGCAAGGACCTTCAGATACAAATGGGTCAGTTAGATACTACGGTAAGCAAACTAAAGGCACAATCTTCGTTAAAGTTGTTATCATAACCTTTTGTGAACCCAAGAGAGCACATCAATGTTGCAACTCTAAAAAGTGGAAGGCAAGTACAAGATTTAAATCAGCAAGAGGGTAGTGCCGACTTAGCAAAGGAAGTGGAGGACGAAATGCTCCTAAGAAAAATCCAAACCCAACTGGCCAACCTAAGGACACGGTTCCTACCTTTACCACACCACCTTCTTTCCCTAGATGTTTTTCCAAGTCAAAGAAGCAAACTCAAGATAAGGAAATAATGGATATTTTCAGCAAGGTGCAAATCAACATTCCATTTATTGGGGCCATCAGAACGGTACCCAAGTATGCCAAATTTCTGAAGGATTTGTGTTCAAAGAAGGATAAGTTGATTCCTAATGAAGTCACCCAAGTAGGCGAAACTGCTTCATCTATGTTATTGAAGAAGATGCCTGCAAAGTGTACGTATCCTGGGGGCTTCACAGTGCCAATTACTATTAGTACCAAGAGGTTTGAGCGTGCTTTACTTGACTTGGGAGCATCCATAAGTGTTATGTCATCTGATATTTATGATTCTTTGAATCTCGGGCCATTAAAGGAGAAGAATTATCATTCAATTGGCAAACAAGTACGACATATATCCTAAGGGACTCGTGGAAGACGTTTTAGTTCAAGTGAATGAATTAATATTTTTGGTTGACTTTTATGTTGTGGATTGCAGAATGGAGAAGATAGTTCATCTACTTTGTTACTTCTTCGGAGATCATTTATGAAGACTGCAAAAACGAAGATTGATGTCGATAGTTGTATTCTTACTTTTCACGCAAATATTAGATTTTTGGCCGAATCACAGCTGCTGACACCTGGTGCAAGGAATTCGACCATGGAATTATTTCACTTAGCATAAGTTTATATATGTGCTCTTTGAGAGCATGACATTTATTTGAGAATTAAAGATTATTTTGAATACAAATATATATATATGTGTGTGTGTGTGTGTGTGTGTGTGTGTGGGTGTGGGTGTGTGTATCAGAGAGTCTGGGAAGAATTTTAACGATCACATGTACTTCTCTAAAATCCCAGTAATTCAGGGAAATTCAATACAGATGAGTTAGCGCATATGCATTGTATATATATATAGAATATCGAAAGTTCAGTCAGGCGAGCTTTGATATTATGTGTATGTATATATTTATAGAATGGGTTTAAGATCAGCGTAGAGTTCCTATATCTATTAATAGAATATGTATTCTCAATTCTCTTGTTGAATTTGAGGTAGAAATACATGCTCTATTTTCTGATACAGGACCATAAATAAATTTGTAAATTCGATATTTCTGATACAAGACATAAATAATTTGAAAATTTTTGTCTTTGTCCAAAATCCACCATCTACACCTTGTAATTCTCTTATTATAACCCAATGACCAGAAAATGGAGAGGCATGCATTGAACTTAAAATATTTGGTATCCGTGGTGGAGAAGGACTTAACAAAACCTTTCCCTTGAATAACCATACTCTATAATTCGATCAAGTGGTAATGTTCTGATCCTACTTTACAAGAAGTAACCATTTCATGTATGTTAACGTAATATGGATCTTTGAGTACCTCTTGTTGGAGATCTTCCCACCAATCTGAGTACCAATCTGAGTGTACAATCGAGATTGGTATAATTCAGAATATGTGTATCGAGATAGAGCATAAGCAGATTGATTATAAATCCCCTTCTTATACTCAATTTTATAATTAAATCCAAGGATCTTTGGCGGCCAACGTTGTTGATTTGGTGTTGTAATCTTTTGTTCAAGCAAATACTTCAAACTCTGATGATCTGTGCGAACTATAAATCGTCGCCCTAAAAGATACAAACGCCACTTTTGTATTGATTTTATTAGTGCAAGCATCTCTTTATCGTAGGTAGATAGTGAAAGTTCTCGTCCTTTTAATGCCTGCCAAAAGAAAATCTTTAGGTTGTTGCTCTTGCATTATAACGGCTCTAATTTCCACACCACATGCATCACACTCAAGCACAAAATATTTAGAAAAATTTGGTTGTCTTAAGACAGGACACTGTGTAAGTACCTTTTTGAGGTTATCAAAAGCTTGTGTGGCATCGAAAGTCAAGTAAAATCATTCTTCTTTAATAACTATGTTAGAGGAGCAGCCAAAATACCATACCCGTTCACAAACTTCCGGTAGTACCCTGTTATACCAAGAAAACCACGCAAGTCCATCACTGTTGTCGGCATTGGCCACTTAATAACACTTCAGATTTTTTCTGGATCAACAGCCGCACCTTCCTTCGAAATTACATGGCCTAGATAATGAATTTGAGACACTCTAAAACAACATTTAGACATATTAACATACAATTGATGTTGTTGTAAAGTATTTAATACAATACGGACATGTTCTAGATGTTCATCTTTAGAAGTAATATAGATCAAAATGTCATCAAAAAATATGAGTGCAAACTTGCGCAAATATGGCATGAATACTTCATTCATTAAGGATTGAAAGGTTGAGGGTGCATTTGATAATCCAAATGGCATACCAAATATTCATATTGCCCTTCATGTGTCTGAAATACTGTCCTCTGAATATCAGGCTCATATACTCGAATTTGATGAAATCCACGCCTCAAATCAAGCTTAGAAAAAATTGTAGCACTATACAATTCATCAAGTAACTCATCTATTATGGGAATAGGAATTTTATATTTTATAGTGATAGCATTTAATGATCGATGGTCAACATACATGCGCCAACTACCGTCTGACTTTTTAACTAGTATCACATGAGATGAATATGGACTATTGCTAGATCGTATGATACCAAAATCAAACATTTCGATAATTAACTTTTCAGTTTCGTTCTTTTGGTAATGAGGATACATATATGGCCGAGCATTTACCGGTGTACTTTCATCGAGTAAAATCATTTTGTGATAATGTGCACGTACCGGCGGAAGTTCAGTTGGGTAGAGAAAACAATTGAGTATTGTAGATGGTTAGTTTTTGACGAGGGTCAGAATTGTAAAATCGCTTTTCTGCCTGGTTGTAGAAACATAAAAGTATTTGTGTATATTTGTGTGCATATTTCTGACTTCACATCAGAATATGAAATATTGTATTTCTACTTATATTCCCAAGAGAATTAAGAATATAGTCTCTACAAATAACTATAGACGTTCTACGTTGACCCTGTAGTCTATCTAATAAATTTCAAGCTCATAGATGGATTTCCCACTAGTATAGAGCAATTTGAGACTTCTCTAGTGCTATTCCTAGAGCTTGTTTTTTATCCAATGTATGCTCTAGTGCTATTCCTAGAGCAATGTCGATAATCAAATTCTTATTTAAACAACATCAATTTACTGATGTAAGCATATTCTGAAAATAGCTAATGCATAATCTCCAAGAGCGCATTTTAGATTAATATCCTGCTCGCAAAGAATACATCACAATTCGTCGTCCTGACCCTAAAATATGTTACTTTAGAACTTTACTCAAGGACGTATCACAAACTATGTGTCGTTCCTCTTGGACGCGCCACAATCAAAGAGCAATGCCTCCAAAGACGCATTGTGCCTCTGAGTTAGGCTAACCCTAGTCATTTCTCGTATTAGCACCAGGCTAGCACTAGCCTCCTGGTTTAGCACCAAATTGGCGCTAGCTCCTTGCCCTAGCGCTAAAGGCGCTAACTTCTTTGGATAGTAGCGACCTATCCCTAGCAACGTCCCATCCACAGCGTCCTTGGTGCAGCATGCCATCCACAACGCCCTTGGCACAGCGTTCTTGACGCATAGTCCTTG
This sequence comes from Papaver californicum, assembly GCA_023531435.1. Classification (NCBI taxonomy): domain Eukaryota; kingdom Viridiplantae; phylum Streptophyta; class Magnoliopsida; order Ranunculales; family Papaveraceae; genus Papaver; species Papaver californicum. The sequence continues at coordinate 9,285,057 of JAJJMC010006585.1, read as the reverse complement.
GCGAAAACTTCCTTGGCCATAGCGTTCTTGGCGTAAGCGTCCTTGGCACTAGCACGTCCCAGCAAACAACGTCCTTGGCACTAGCGTCCCAGCTATAGATGGTGGGTTTTTGACGAGGGTCAGAATTGTAAAACCGTCCTTCTGCCTAGTTGCAGGAACATAGAAGTATCCGCGCATATTTGTGCACATATTTCTTACTTCACATCAGAATACGAAATAATGTATTTCTACTTATGTTTCGTAAGAGAATTAAGTTCTACTTATATTCCGCAAAAGAATTAAGAATACAATCTCTACATATTAAGTCTCAAGCTACTAGATGGGTAGCCCACTAGTATATAGCAACTTGAGTCTTCTCTAAAAAATTACATACATTCTGAATCAATATTCACAATAATTATGTCATATCGAACTAGTTTCAAGTCGCATAAATTCCACAGTTGAATTCCTTGAACTTGCCTTGAATGGGCATCGATGTTCCACTAACATCTATCAAATCCTGGAATAGCTAATGTTTAACCCCCAAAATACATTCTATCTCAACGCCTTGTTCGCAACGAACATATCACAAATTGCTCTCTTGAGCCTAAAATATGTCATTTTAGCACTTTGCTCAAAGATAAGCCACCAATTATGCAGCACTCCTCTTGGACGCGCCACAAATAAGGAGCAATGCCTTCGAAGACACATTATGCCTCTGAACTAGGCCAACCCTAGCCTTTTCTCGTATTGGCGCCAAGCTAGCACTAGCCCCTTGTCTTAGCAGTGCATTGGCGCTAACTTTTGCCCTAGCGCTAAAAGCACTAACTTCCCATCCAAGCGCTCTCACCTAGAAAGCATCCTTGGCTCACAAGCGTCCCAGCTAGCAGTGGCCTTGGCAAAGCAGATTGGCACTAGCGCGCCCTTGGCGCAGACGTCCTTGATGAAGCTTCCTTGGCGCAGCGTCCTGGAGGAAGGTTCATTGGCGCAGCGTCCTGGAGGAAGCTTCCTTGGCGCAGCGTCCTCGAGCAAGCATCCTTGAGCAACAACGTCCTTGATCAACAGCGTCTTGGACACAAGCGTCCTCGGCGCAACATTTTGGCCACAAGCGTCCTTGGGAAAGCGTCCCAGCTAACTAGCGTCCCCATCCTAGCTAGCTTCCTTGACTTTTGGCACTATCTTTTTTTGACCTAGCTAGCTTCCTTGACCTTGGTGCTAACCTCTTTTGACCTAGTAGCGTCATAGCATTTGCACAGAAGCGCTAGCCTCTTTAGTATCGTTTTAGCCTTCGTGGCTAAAAATATGGCTTCCTTGCTAAATGCTAGCACATTATCCTTGCTCTCAAAAGCTAGCACATTACTATTGGCGCAAAGAAGCTAGTGCTATCCTTGCTAGCTTCTTCCCTGTGTCATTCTTTTTAATATTGGTCTAATGCTAACACTAGTCTTATATGGTCATCTAATAAGCCTTCTTGCTTAAGAATATCTTCATAATCTTAGCCTCGAACGTCTTCCAGATTTATGCCAAGTCACCTCTAAGATAGCATTTGGTTATTAAAATTATTCCATGCAATTTCAAAGTTAGTATACAACTACTAAACTTACCAGACTCGACACTGATCAGTATGTTCACTAATTCAGTGAGTTACGCGACTTGCCTCACTGACTTAGCAAGTTATTTGACTAGACTTGACTTAACCAAAATTATAGTGGCTCACGACTCCACTATCATTTTATGAGATATCAAATACAACACATGGGGGGATTCTCATTAGGGATATTGGTCTGTCGGTCTACGGTAATTGTGCATTGTGGCAACACATCCATGAACAAGAAGGTAACATGTAGTGCGACAGTTACAAGGCAGTTGAGAGTACGAGGAGTGGTGGTCATACAAGTTTTCCTTACTTTTCGGACATGACTCCACTACGACCTCCACAATCGTTACTCCTCCACTTCTTTTCTAACTCGCACCACTTACGAGAAATCAGTGTATCTTCTTAGAAATATAAATAGATGGCTTCATCTATTCGAAACAACAACAAGTAAGAATAAGAGATACAGAATTAGCAATTCATACCAAAGATAATCCACTCTTCTTTACACACTAAAATTACTTATTACACTGAGATTTCTCAACCTTCTTTGCTTCCCTCCCCTAAGACCTACCCAATCTTCTCCACATTTGTGATCAAAGAAGGACGTGAACGGATATTTCTTGGTTTAAGATCGTCTTGTTCAAGCTTGATCTCTCAAACCTACTTGAAAGTACTCTTTTGTAATACATTTGTTTTCACCTAAAACACCATCCTAAGAAGCGTCCTTGGTACAAGCGTTTAATCCTAGCGAGCGTCCCTGCCAACATCGCGCTAGCTTCCTCGGTCTAGCAAGCTTCCTAGCCTTAGCACTAAAAATGTTAGCCTCCTTGACTAGCAGCGTCTTAGCCTTCGAGGCTAAAAGATAGCTTTCTTGCTAGAAGCTAGCACATCAGCCTTGCTCTCAAAATGCTAACACATTAGCTTTTACACCTAAAGAGCTGGCAGATTACCATTTGCACTAAGAAGCTATTGCTAGCTTTTCTAGCTGCATCCCTTAGAAATGCGCCATTCTTTTCAATATTGGCCTAATACTAACACTAATCTTATATGGTTATCTAATAAGCCTTCTTGCTTAAGAGGCTCTTTACAATCTTGGCCTCAAATGTCTTCCAGATTTATGCTAGGTCATTTCTATGCTAACGTTTGGCCACTAAAATTATTCCATGCTTTTTAAAAGTTCGTATATAATAAAAAAAAACTTACCAGACTCGATATTGATCAGTCTAATTACCAATCCAGTGAATTGCGCAACTTGCCTCACTAACTTAGCAAGTTATTTGACTTGACTTAACCTAATCAAAACAGTAGTGGTTCATGACTCCACTATCTACGAGATATCAAATATAACACATGGGGGGTTCTCATTGGGGTATTGGCCTTGCGGTATACGGTAATTGTGCGTTGTGGCAACACATCCATGAACAAGAAGGTAATAAGTAGTGGGACAGTTACAAGGCAGTTGAGAGAATGAGGAGTAATGGTCATACAAGTCTTCCTGGATTTTCGGACATGACTCCACTAGAATCTCCACAATCATTACTCCTACACCCTTCTGTAACTTCCACCACTTACGAGAAATCATTGTGTCTAATTTAAACTATAAATAGATGGTTTCATCTATTCGAAACTAAGACTAAGAAATACAGAATTAGCGATTCATCCCAGAGATAATCCATTTTTCTTTGCACACTGCAATTACTCATCATACTGAGATTTCTCAACCTTTTTTGCTTCCCTCCCCTAAGACCTACCCAATCTTCTCCACCATTATGATCGAAGCAAGACGTGAACTGCCATTTCTTTGTTTAGGATTGTCTTGATCTCTCGAACCTACTTGAAAGTAATATTTTACAGTATATTTGTTTTTACCCTAAAACAAGTATTCTTCCAGTAAGCTCTGGATATCTACATCTTCATTGTCTTCCACGTACTAATTGAATAGAGATTAGTAGAAGCATAAATCCCTTATTGGACTGTGATCTTGACAATAAAGTTATTATTGAATCTATTTATGTTGATTTCTTTGAAGATAGATTTCCCTTTAAATTTAGAAATAATAGGGATTCTCTACCTAGTGTTGTACCTAAAACAAATTCTCAACCTATAATAAAGGAACCTAGAAATGAAGAATCTAGGGATACTGAAGTTGAACCTAGATGTAGCAAAAGAGCTAGGACTAAGAAGGATTACATCATCATTAACTTTGAAGGTGTTAATTACCATTGTTCAATAACAATTATTCAACATTGATGGATTAAAATAACATACATATATGTTCGTTTTAGAAAAAGTGATACAATTAAGTTCGTTCTACGAGACTTGTGAAGATTTATTTTAGACCTAAATTCTAATTTATAAACTAAAAGATTTACACAAAGGAGGATAACGAGATTAAAGGTAACTGCTATGAATTCCACTGCTACTCATGGTTGATTTAAATAAAGATCATATTTATTTTAATCACCATTAAAGTCCCTTTTATTCTTGACTCACTATTAATCAGTCAAACTCTCAAAAATTACATGTAATCATTAAGCATAGATTATCAAATAACTTAATATAAGCATAACCTATCAAATTGAATGACAAATAATTAAGAAAATTATGTTATAAAATAAAAACTTCACAAAACAATGATTGAGTGAATTCATATTAAGATTAAAATAAATTAAATTATTAATAAAATATTACTCATAAATCATGTAGTAGATAGCTTCCTCCATTGCCTCAGTGTGAAAATTAGTTCTTCATATTTAACACACCCTCAACACATTTATACATGGCTCAAAGTGTTGAAGATCAAAAAAAATAGCACAAAAAATTGTAACAGTGAATTTTTGTTGCAAACATGAAATTTCATGGTTCGACTTGAAGTTTTCATTTGTTGCTAAAAGAAACAAAAAAGATCACTGATAAATTAATGACAGTTCTCTGGTGCTATTGCATAGAAGGAAAAGGCCACGGTTCTCTCTGCCACCGTCTTCTGGCACCGTATCTTCTTCCTTTTCTTCTTCGCTGCAACTCAGATTAATTCAAACTTTTTTTTTCTTTCAATTCTAAGCTCTCCCGACTATCCATGAGTTGTTCTTCTAGCCTCCTATTTATATACAACACCAACCACTTACCAAATATCGTCCCAAATCTTCAAAACATATTTTCTTTTAATGAAAAATATCTCGACAATTTTTTTCTTAATGATCGAATCTCGATGATTTTATCTTCTCATTATTGCTTTAATTATCCCACATGATCTTGAATATGATAGAAACAAAAGAACGTTTAATTGGGGGATAACCCATAAATTGGGGGATACTTTTACTTGGCCCAACCTATAAATCCTTCTAAGGGGTTTAGAAGATATTTTGTAGACGTGATATTACTATGTTACCCTTTATCACTAATCCTTAATAATATCCCTAATCAAGTATCTCACAATTTATGGGATAAAACCAAAATGGTTTTATAAAGAAAATCAATTATCCTTCCTTATTCTCTCCTCAATCTTATCCTCCCTCTCTTTCACATTAACTACTCCATAACTTCTTCATAATCGTTTTGTTTTCATCATCGAATTCAAAAAAAAAAAATTATCGATCAATTATATCTATAAATAGAAAAAGGCTAGAGAGAAACAATGTGCTAGGGGTACTAGACCTAATCTTCAAATTGCTGCGGTGGATCAACGAAAAGCGGCACAAAATCTTCAAGATAGATTAACCTCCATTGCAAATCAATTTGACGACGAAGAAGAAGAAGACAATCAAACTCTTGCAGAAATGACTTCAATGAGAAGGTAAGTGGTTCCCAATCATTTCTTTAGTGTTTTTATTGATTTGAAATAGTTAAAATAGGTTAGAATTGAAAAATCAAATCTTCAATTTAAGTTTCAGAGTGTCAGTCGGCACTTCGTTTAGGATGAAGGTCATACCGAATGAATCTGTCGGCACTGATTTGTTATATCTTTAGTTTGAATACCATACCGACAGTTAGGTTAAAATTCCAGATATCGTTGCATGTCGACTGGCCGTATTGAATTTCTTGAAATTTTAGTTTGAAGACCATACCGGCATACACAAGAATAGTTTCAGATATTTTGCATGGATTTTGTCGGTATTCTTTAAAAAAATTATGATAATGCCGACTGAACCATATGAAAACTTTGTGTAAAAACTCTAGTCAGTCGGTTTGGTCAGTTATTCAATGTCAACTGATATAGGAATATATTGGGAAAAGTGTTAAAGTCTTCTGTCGGTATTGTTTTTAGTTTTATGACAATGTCGACTGAACTCTTTGTTGAGTCTGTGTGAAAAAACAACTCATTCGGTATTGTTTTTTATGAAAATGCCGACTCAAAGGGTGAAGGAATTTTTTTTTTTTCAGTCAGCATGCTCGACTTGTAAAATGGTAATGCCCACTGAGGTTTATCCCATGTCGACTAAGAATAATTCAATGTCGACTTTGTTGTCTAAAATGCTTATTTAGTTTTTGTTTGATGGATTGTTAGATCAAAAGGTAATAAATTCGTAGGAAAGGAACTTCCTCCTAAGAAAGCATCTAAGAAGATTACCAAGGAAGTTGGCACTTCAAAAGGAAACAACCCTCTTGCCTCTCTTGATTCCATTCCTCCTTGTCATGGGGGTAAACATTTGGGTGCTAGCAAGAGAGGCACTGACCATGTTCCAAGGGACCGGAGTAAATTAATAATCCGAGAACCCACTGAATCAGATGCTGGTGAGGAGGATGTAGGTGATTGATAGACACGTTTTCGTGTCTTATTTGATCTCAACTTGTATATTGTTAGTTCTCATTTTTGTATTCATATTGTAATTTTATTGTGGTTATAGGTATTTTTAGAGAAATAAACATTTCGGAAAAATTGGCTCAATAATTTATAAAGGCACCCTCCCAAAATTTATAAGGGCACCCATGCCTTGGATTACATGCCCCCACTTATTTCAAAAATCAAAACTGGCGGGAATTTAATCTTCTCAAATTTGTGAAGATTTCAAGCGAATATTTGGCGTATTGTTAAGAGTATTTTGAGGAGATAAGACAAGATATGCTAAACAGAGCTTCCAAGATTTGAAAACACTAGAAAATATCGGTGAAAATCAGTTAAGTTTACGTGAGAATAAAAAGTAAAAAAAAATCAGTTATTCTCGCCTGATTGATTTGATTCTCTGTGATAAAATCAATCTCTTTACCATTTCGATAGATTCTCAAGATAGAATGGAAACAGAATCAAGGATATTTGATGAAATTGGAAACAAAATCACCGAGAAGTAAGTAGCCGAGAGAGAAAAAAAAATATTCACGGGATTTTCTTTTACTGTCAAGAGATTTGGAGGAGTAATTGAAGATATTAGACGTTGTAGTATATAAAGAGGTGATGGGAGACAGTTGGAGGGGGGTCTGGAGAGGCCAGAGATCGAAATCAAGAAATCCAGAAAAATATGCTCGTGATCATGATGAAGAAGATGAAGATTCCGTTGCCATAGGGTTGAAGCTTCCGTGGCCGAAAGTTTGAAGATTCTGTTGCTAAAGCTTTTAACTTTGCAACGTTTAGCTTCAGGAAATAGTTATCCCTCTGTAACAACGAGTCTGTAACGTTTATAAACGTTGCAAACTCAGTGTTTCCATTATTTTCAATCTTTTTCATTATTTTCAAACACTTTGAGCTATGTACCAAACTTTTGAGGGTGTTTTGAGAAAGATGAGCTAAACCCCATATGCTGAGGTGACGAAAGAAGGCATTGTTTCAATAAAAGTGGTATATTTCTATTTTAATTAAATTTTACAATTTCTTTTATGATTATTTGCCTTGATTAATAATTGATTTCATGATTTTTGTTAAGCAATTGTGATTTCGTTAGATGGTACATGCTTTGGCCTAAGTTTTAGATGTTCCATGCTTTTGTTATTCAATTTTTATTTTGAAAATCTACTTATTGCAATATTTTAGAATCAAAATAAATGTAAGAATTGCATGAATATTAAATAGTTTGAATCACTTTAATTGGTTAATGGTGAAATCCATAACCTTAGTATTTGTTAATATTACCGTCTCAAGTCGATGGATCTTCTCAATTGAAAGATATTTTCATATTTTGTGTATATTTTTAGTTTAAAATTAATTTATTAAATCTAAATTCAATCTTCACAAGTTCGAGCGAACGATACTTTATTTACCATTATTTACAAACACATCAGTGATTTACTCTGTCCAGGTGCAGGTAGTCCGCATCTTCACAGACATGTCTATTTCACCGAGCCTCTCTCCGAGTCCGCCTCCACAAGGGAAAGGAAAAGGGATAGCGGTTGATGGTGAGGATGTAGTTCCGCCTCCAAAAAGGAAAGTGAAAGGGAAAGGGTCTTAGGTTGGAGTCGAAGAAGAAGAAAAGAATGATAAAAAGATTCATATCCCTCATCCTGACGATATGCTACCTCCTTACCCTCAAGGAAAAATATGGGGTGAACCCGAAGACAAAGATTATTTATTCGGCTACAAAGACTCGTGGGATCATAAGATCTATTCAACATATGTAAGATTATCCACCTTATATTTTTATTTTAAGGATATATGATCTTTTTTTTTATGTTTGTTTTGTTTGTAGGATCACAAGGATGCGGTCCGTGTCTGCAGACACCAATCCCATTCAGTTTTGGATTTGGGCTTGGATATGATGGTGTGATAGCATTAGTTGAACATTGTGGTCTTTACCCTCCGGTTACTAATCGCGTGGACTATGATGTTGTCATGGTGAATTGTTTGTTGGAGCGGTTTTATGGAGAAACTGATATCATGCATTTCCCTTATGGCGAGTTGATTGTGATCCCCGAAGATGCTGATCAAATTCTAGGCCTTGAAGTGCGAGGTAAAGTTGTTACAGAAGAAGATTACACCAAGTACTTGGGATGGGAAAAATTGTATAATTTAACCAATGTGTTGTTTGGTTGGGACGTCGAGACTTCAAGAGAAAGATTCCACAAGAACACTAGTTATACTACCAAGACTTCAAGCTAAAGATGCTCAAGGAAACCTTTGGAGGGACACGGGTGAGAGAAGAGAATGGCTTGCTGGGTCCCGAAGATATTAGTCGTACTGCCGCTGCCTACATGTTGTATATTTTGGGCACGAGGATTTTCCCCGACACTAGTGGAAACCGGGTCAATGCAAACTTTTTCCAATTATTGTATCATTTGGATCAGGTCCCCAACTACTTGTGGGGCACTGCTGTGGTTGCCCATTTGTTGAGTGAGATAAGGAAGTCTTCTAAGGAGACCTGCAAGGACTTTGTCGGGAACATGACTCTCCTCCAGGTAAAATCGAAACAATTTAATTTAGATTTTGTTTTTTTTTTCAAGTATATTTGTATAATGTTAATTCTTATAAATTCTATTATGTTGACTTAGGTCTGGGCGTATGAACATTTCCCAACATTGTTCAAGGATAAGCCATATTTGACTATAAATCCTTATTGGCAGTCACAACAAGAGCAGCCTAGAGCTCTTAGATACTGGTTCAAAGGTGGTCCAAAGCCAGGTAACGATAAACGATTGATAGAAATGTGATTGGCTTTGGATAAGATAATAGACGAAAAGGTAATATTCCATCCTTACAAGCAGGATAAAGATGTGCACCACTACATCCAAAGGGATAATGATGTTGCCTTCTATAACGGACCGTTATTTCACCCAGGAAAATTTATCATGTACAATTTGTTCCCCGTAATGAGGCAGCTAAGGTACCAGCAAACTAATAAGGTTACTCATGTGTGTGACCACATTTTCTGCCATAAATGGAAAGAGTGTAAATCAACCTCGAAAACAATTGTCGTATCTTACGCCCCTCCACCACTTCATTCACATTAGAGGGATATGCTCAATAATTGTCAGGTGAATGCGAATGATTGGGTTCCAGCTATCAATAGTGAAGTGACGGACTCTTATATGTCGGATTACAGAAAATGGGTCATGGTTACATGGTACGTCGGACAAATGTTGAAGTCCCTCCTCAGAAAAAAAAAAAAAAAAAAAGCCAACCCATGCTCCAGCTCCATCTTGTACTACAACTTCTTCTCAATCTCAAGCTTCAATCACAAAGCTTTTATCACTTGTAGTTTGTATGATTTTGCTTATAATTCTGGTTTTTTGTTAATAGTAAGTATTCTTATTCAAATGATAAATGATGCATTTTGTTGTTGTATGAATATGAAAAATAGCAGTAGCAAATCGGTGGCATTAGCAAACTTTTTAGTTGCAAAGTTGATAAAGGAGAGACGCTGACCCTTTAAAATGTGTGTGGTCGATGAAAAACTTAAAAAGGTTTAGGATGTAAAAGCGAAGTAGTTGTTTGGGGAAAACAAGAAGCGGACGTCGAAGAAGACTAGGCGGGAGTGATTTATATTTTTTTGCTGTGAACAATTTAGAACTTATTTGATTTGGGTACCGTAAAACAATCTTGAATTCGTTTAAGTTTGGTTTGTTTGATTAATGGTGCTCTTCTCTGGGACGCCACACTAACGATTGGTACTTTAAGGTCTACGTTTGATTTGAACAATTCATTTTATCTTATGAAAAACTTTTTAGTCGGAATTGCTTGGTGTTCTGTCGGCATAATAGGTTAATCAGGAGGCATGCTTGACTCTTTTGTCGGTATAATTTTTGCATCTTTTTTTAAGAGTTGAGTCGGCATAGTTTGTTAAATATAATTCTAAACCGAAAACTCTGTCGGCATAGTATAGTCTTATGTCGTCATTATATGGTATTTTATCTTTTCATGTATACTTCTCACCAGTCGTCGGAATAGTTTGTTAGAATTATTTTTATACCGATACACTGTCGCCATTGTAGTTGTCAAATATGCTATGCCGACGGAGTTAACTTACCCTTATATCTTTGGACATGATTCATGTACTTACTAACAATTAAACGTTTTTTTCTTTTATTTTTCATTCATTATTTGACAAGAAAAAAATTTAGGGAATACAACAAACATCAATGAATCTCGTTGGTCAATAATCTAATGTATCCCAGAGCCCAGCGCTTAAAGTATCGATAACAATCATAGTGGAGAAATGGTTTTCCGTTATGTATCTCCCACAAACTAAGATCACGTCTTTTCTGAAATAACTAATATTAACACTAACATAAGAAAAGATACTCCAATGTAATTAATAATCTTATGAACAACCTTATATGTTGATATACTCACTTTTTTGCAATTCTAGCGTCGGGATGATATTGGTCAACATATATACGTACTCTAATGTACTCTTTCATCTCCCCACGAATATAGTAGTCGAATCGATCATCCAAATCTTTCCATTTACGGTGATTAGGATTCCCGTCTAAATCCACCAAGAATTCTTTCACTCTTTTCCAAAATATTGAATACCTTTCGTCAGGTTGCTCGAGGAATGTCGGAATGAACGCTTTAACAAGCATTAGATCATCTTCTAATGTGAACCGAGGGTTTGGAAATATCGAAAAATAGATTTTGGGGTAAATATACGTTAGAGTAGAATAGTGGGGACATTTTATATATATAACTCTTCATGGACTATGCCTCCAATGTCTATAAAACTGATCGTTATTAACAGTCGGCATTGTCGAAAAAACTAGTCAATGTCGGCTGAGCACTGATATTCTTAGTGAGACATAATAGTGGTCAGTCGGCATGCTCGAAACATATATAATCAATACCGACTGAAAATTTTGTATTATATGATGGGGAAAGAGTTGTAGTTGGTTCTGTTTGTGTATTTTTATTCTATGATGGTGAAAGAGTTGGAGTTTTGAATATTACATTTCTTACCCAACGACATGATTGTTTGGAAATTGAGCCATAACTAGCCGTTGGGTTCTATTGTCTATAAAAACAACTCTTTTATCAACAAAAAAAACTCACACTTCTGTCAACTTCTTCTCAATCTCCTCTCAACAAATATCTTCTTATTTGTCCATCTTAAAACAAGAATCTTAAACATGGCTGCTAGGTTCACCACCAAAGAAGACATTTGCATCCTTCGTACGTGGGTGGGACTAAAAATTTCGACGAGGCGCTAAACATTGACGACACAACAGATCCTTTTTTGGAACCGTGTATTTATGATTTTTGTGGAGTTAGACAGGAACCGAATTCAAGAACGATGGATACGGTTAAGGAAATATATTTTGTCATTTTAGATGCATGAGGTTATTTTAGTATGAATTTTTCCGACGCGAAGTGATTATCCTCATCTCGACCGTCAAAAACAAGTAAGTATATCTCAATTAAATGTTAATCAAATCCGATTTGAAAATAATATTAACTTACTATTGGTTTAACTTTTCAGAGAACTATTGCTCTTAAAGAATTTAAGCTTGACTATGAAAAAAAATCCACTCATTTCGAATGCTATGAATTCTTGGAAGAAAATGACTCGATTTGGTGTATACAGCAACTCTTCAAGTATAATGTCATTATCAATCATCGTTTTTATGTCTTTTCCTTTAATTGTATTATATTTTGGTTCATTGTATTGTCTTCTCCTTCAATGAAATTTCTGTTTTAGCGAATAAATTACTCAAATTCTTTTGTTTATGTAATTTCAATAATACAATCGGTATTCTCGAAAGTAAACGTACAATAGCGATAAATCAAAATATGGAACTCTACATGGAATATGCCTCAAACGCCTAGAAAACGCACCGTTGTGCTACAGTCGTCATTATTGAGAAAACTAGGATTCAATGCCGAATGAAAACTTATTTCCTTTATCAAACTCAATTGTTATCAGTCGGCATTCTTGACACATATATAATCAATGCCGACTGAACACTATGGATTCTCTGATGTTGATAGAGTTGTTGTTGGTATTGTTTTTGGGATGGTTAAACAATGCCGACTAGAAAGATTATGTACCCAACAACTTAATTTTTCAAAAAACTAGTCGTTGGGCCTTAAAGCTCTATATAGGGGGGGTTATTTTTTAGAAATTCAGCCCCACACATCTCACAACTCTTCTTATTTCTTCATCATCCAAAAAGTTCACTTTTCTCACACATCTCACAACTCTTCTTATTTCTTCATCATCAAAAAATTCATATTTACATAGCTCCTAAATTCACCAAGATTGAAGATACTTTCATAGTTCGTGCTTGGTTAACGACTACTAGTTATGACCAACACCTAAACGTTAACTTGGATCAACCTTAGGATAATTTGTGGTTCCGTGTATTGATTGTGTTTGTGGCGTTATGTAGAAATCCAAAGGGAAAAAATTATCGAACTATTATTTGAGTTAATCTATGAAAGATGTTTGGATTTTAGAACCGTTTTGTCCGACACAAAGATTCTTAATTATCAAGACTTCGAGCCACACGAAAATAGGTCTCAACTATATTGGGATGTGTTGCTCTTGACGAATAGAGTAAAGATTATGGCGAAAGATTCATCCATCGTGAATGCTATCAACTGCTGCAAGAAAAGGACACGTTTTTCGCTATATGTTAACTATTCAAGTGAAAGTTTTAGTGTAATGTTATAACATTTGGTATGTCGTTTTCTTTTATCATAATGACTTAATATTATTTTTTATGTCTTTTTTTTTGTTGTGTCTTGTTCTTTTTTTTTTCCATTGTAATGTCTTTTGCTTCTTTGTAATATCTTTTCATTCAATGAAAACATGTATCCTTTATGGTACAATTTTAAAATTTAAAATCTTCTTAATAGAACATAATAGGTCAAGTCGGAAATAGTGATTACTTCTTGGAACAATGCCGACAATTTATAAATCCCTTCTATAATTTAGGAAAGTACTCTGTCCCTATGCTCGAAAACTATTTTTGTATGCCGACAGAGAACATTTGAGTTAGTCGGCGCTTAAGCTTCTCATTATATATATGCCGAATAAATAGTCATATATTCTGATACTGAATTATCGCCAGTCGGTATAGTTTAGTGGAATATATAACAATGTCGATTGTACCTTTTGACAGAATAAAAAAGTCAACGGTCATCTTTTTGAAAACTGAACTACCCAACCAGACACAACGGCTCCCAACTATGTAGCCGTTGGGGGACTTTCTATATAAGGATGTTGAGAACATGTTATACTCACTTTAAAACCTTAATATTATACTCAAACTAAAAACTCTATTGCAATAGCAAATCCATCATCAACCACCAATTCAACTGAAGAGATACTTCGAAGATGCAAACGAACTACTCAAGCATCATCACTAACTACAAATTAAATAAGGGCTATGAAAGAAGAGATACGGAAAAGAAGCAAACCAATGACTTTCATGGAAAAAGAGGTACTCAAGAAACAAGGTTACTACCAATTCCAACTAAGGGAAAGATTAAAGTCCATTATGGATGAAACAGAATGGATTAAGAATTATTACGTCGTCATGGAATTGCCGGAAGAAGATCTGGATGATGGTATAGTTTGGAATTTTGTAAAAACAGGAACTTATATTCCCAAGCCAGACGCGAAGTGGAAGGGTCCACGTCATAATTACACTGCCGACTATGTTTTAAGAAGGACCATTCATGTTAAGAAGTTGTACATGAAGTACAACAAGTTTCTCGCTAGGCATAGAGGGGACAAGTTTGCAGCATATGATGCATATACCAAATGGAGAGGAGAGTCGTTCTATCATTTCGAAGCTTCCCAAATAGTTAAGTCTCGCACCGAAAAAAAGATTAATATGTAATGTGTTTAGTAATACCAAGTATAAAATTGCTTTCACGTTCTAATGTACTACAAGTTATTCCAAGTATAAAATTATTGTTGGCATGGTCAAGTCTTATGTCGGCATGCTTCAAACATATTTATTTTGGAGTTAAGAAGGAAGTATTTTGTGTTTGTATTCTTTTCAGATGAATTCGGCATTGTCGATTTTATCCGTACAAATCCGACATTCAGTCGGCATTGTTCTTAACTATTACAACAATGCCGACTGTTTCTAAGATAATTTCCATTACATTTATAGGTTTCTGTCGGCATTATATTCCACTACCAAGGATATGCCGACTCTCAGACGACGTTGTCGTTTAAAATTACAACAATGCCTAGGATAAAATCCATGTCATTCATAGGGTTTCATCGGCATGCTCGAAAATAATATTACATATGCCGACTAAGAGTCAGCGTTGTCATATCAGTGACGACTTAGGTTCAATATTTAAGACAACCATTATAGTAATCTAAAAACCATCCATGACACAAACTTCAAACCATTAATTCAACTAAAACAATATCATTCATTTATCGTGATTCATTCATAGTTTAAAATACAAAATATAAGCGACTCCCACAAAAAACCATTTGTTACTAAGTCCCAAAAATGAATCCTCTCAGGTTTACAACATTTCAATTACTATCGTAGGTCGCTTCACGGATAAACTTAAAGCATCCCAAAATTGGTGATTTTCCTCGTACTTTGTCATCCAAGTACTAGAGTGATTGGGCACTACCGTCGGTATTTTAGTCATTGCACAAAGAGGTAGTAATGGAAAATTATCCTTTAACTTGAGACCGATAAAATGGTTATCATTCACGAACGCCATAATAATTATTTTGTTCCCAACGACCCTTCACACTGCTAAAATTTTGGTGTAAACGTACTTCCTGTCCCATGCGCAAAATAATGAACCACGCGGTTAAATATATCCGCTATGAGATGCCCACACATCGGTATTCTCATCCAATAAGATGATGTAAGGAAGTCCATGGGTTCCTTTGTCCCTAGTACACGAGCATGCAAATCATTGAATTCTTGTTCATTGTCCACCGTGCCTTCATAGAAACTCTTCCTTTTGATTAGGGTTGCTGCCATAAGCATTCTTGAATATTGGCATTGTGTCATCCCCAACGAGTCCGTCGAATATAGGTATCCTAATTGCTCGGTCACAACATGATAACCACAATTTTCATCTCCATTCACATCGTCCGTTGATATAACATATTCACGAATACACTCGGGAAGTTGCTTCATATACTCTTTTATTATCGTATGAAAAGTTTGTTTCGGCTTACCGGTTTTTGGATCTCTTGGGGTTGTAATATTACCTCTTATTTTCCTTATTATATCCATACCATCTTCCGAAATTTCCAGAGATACAACTGGTGCTTCCTCAAAGTTGGGAATATCTTGGGCATTGTAACCTTGTTGTTGTGGATTTGATGTACTAACCTCTTTTTTCGGCCTACCTCTCTTCTTTGGAGCCGGTTGTTCATCAATATTAGGAATAACTTGAGAATTCTCATCTTGATGTTGCGGAGGTTATGTACTAGGCTCTTTCTTCGGCCTACCTCTCTTCTTTGGAGCCGGTTGCTCATCAACGTTAAAAATAGCTTAAGAATTCTCATCTTGATATTGCGGAGTTGATGTATTAGGCTCCTTCTTCGGCCTACCTCTCTTCTTGGAACCGGTCCTTCCTCGAGATTGGGAATAACTTGAGAATTGTCATTTTCTTGTTGTGGATTTGATCTACTAGGCTCCTTCTTCGGCCTACCCTTCTTTTTTGCAAGCGGTGTCTCATGTATATTGGGAATAGCTTGTAAATTCTCATCTTGATATTACGGAGTAGATGTACTTGCTTGCTTCTCCGGCCTTCCTCTTTTCGGAGGAGCCAGTTGGTCTTCATACATCGCTTTGGATATCTCAAAAGCACATGGATCTCTTTTCTTACTATCCTCACGCTCCGTCTCACGTTGAGTTTCCTTTTTCGAAATTTTCCTCTCTTTTTTCCTAGACAATTTGGTTGATGGCCTACCGATAGGCTTTCCTTTTATTGGTTCCTCCATGTATACTGTGTATGGGTGAATCAATCGCCTCAATTGGATCAACAAAATTTATCTTTGAGCAGAGTTTCCCTTTGCGTAAGTGTTGAAGAATTCTCGGGCTTCCTTAGTATCCCAACAATTTTCACCGACATCTTCTGTAAGAGGAGTGGTGAAAAAAAGTTGTCACCAAAACGGATCAATAGCCTCAATTGGTATCACATCATTATACTTCACAAGCATATGACAACATGGAAGACCCATATAAGACATCGTAGGACAAACACACACATCATCCAGTTGTACATTATCTCTCTCCCGTTTTAATTCTTCCTTGGACTTCTTAATATTCTTCTTTGGTGGTTCAATAACCGCATGACAATTCTTTTTCATATTATTTCCTATATGGAATGTACAAAGAAATTTTGTGCATCCGGGAAAACTTCTGAAATCGCGGTCATTACTGTTTGTTCATTATCAGTTATTATAACCCTTGGAAGATCATTTCCACAAAAAAGTAACTTCAACTGTTTTAAGGCCCAGAAATAGCTATGATCTTGCTAGTCTCTCATAAAATACCAAGCCAACGTGAATGTTACCTTATCCAATGTATGACCCATGATGTTGAACAACCGCATATGGTATTTGTTTATCTTGTAGGTACATTCCATCATAAGAACCGGGTAGAACGATTGAGCCAATTGTGCTATCAACGGATGTGCAATGATTATTTGAAGGACTTTGGCATCCGGCCGAAATTTCTCCTTATGTATGTAGTTGTGATCGTTTGCTAACTTTAAAAATTCTTGCATAAACGACCTTCGTTTCTATTGTCGCCTTCTTATAGTTTCTTGTGCACTGTAGATAGTACTTAAAGAAGACACGTTGGTTGAATCCTTCGCCTTTATACCGTTGAGGATTTGACTAGGTGTGGTGCGTGTTTTATTCAATCTCTCTACTTCCTTGAATTGATCTGGTTTCAACTTTGCAACTACGGAGTGGCCTACAAAGGTCTTTGGATCCGGATGGTTATGTCGACCGCACATCATTCTAATCTTCCATTCTTCTCCTTTCAAATTAAACACAATCTTGAAGGGGCATTCATCCTTTCTAGTTATACTCTTGTATACTCTTTTAGTCTTTTTTGGATACACATATCCCTTTTTCTTGTGGTTAGCGTACTTCCCACCTCCCTCACAAACCATCTCAAACCTAGTTGTTTTGCCTTGATTGTTTCTGACTAGAACACACTTATTATTGAGAGTCATATCTATAGCCCACTTGATTGCACCATCTTTACTTGTGAATTCCTACATTACACATAAACATAACAAGTTATATGTCTAGTATTCATTCAAAAAATAAATGTCTAGTAACAAATACCGATACATACTTTCGAAATAATTTCGTAACTTACTAAATCATTCGCTTAGTACTTTGAAGTATCTGGACCCAACTCTCGCAAAGATTTAGTATTCGCATCCGTGCCAAGTACGATCTAACCACAATAAACAAGAAAGTAGAGATAAAACAAAGAGGATTCACTGTCGGTATGTTCGAAAACTTAAATCAATACCGACATAGAACATTTTAAGGCAAAAAAAATATAAACAAGGACTTAGTCGGTATTATAGAAAAAGTTACAATCAATGCCGACATACTATGAAACTTACTTTACTATTTTTCAACTCAGTCGGCATGCTCGATAACTAAACTACAATACCGACAGGTTACTATACAAAGGGCTTATATTTTTAAAATTTAGTGGGCATTGTAGTCTTGGACATCTTCAATGCCGACTAAGGTTAGAGAAATATTGACCATTTTTTAATTCCAGTCGGCATACATATTTTTCGATCTTTTTATGCCGACTGTGAGTCCAAGAATAACCATTTTTGGGCATACTATTGGTCTCCATCGGCATAGTAAATTATAGTCTACTGTGCGGACTGGCAATCTTGTTTTCCCCAAAAACTCTGGAATATTTTTGGGGTCAATCGGTATAGTACAAAGTATTCATACCATACCAACCAGATATTCCATAGGGGGATATATGTTGTCGGCATTGTGTAATGTTTGAATACCATACCGATTTTGATCAGTCGGCATAGTTATTCAACATCGACTATGCCGACAACAAGTTTTTCCACTGCGCATCTATGGCGATTCGAACATAAAAAATCACTTTCTAGCTAATTTGGACTTCTACTTGAGTGTTTGGAGCATTTGAATCTTCACATTCTTCATTTTCATGGGTTGGTTCTTCACTTGAACCTCATGCTCATAGTTGTCTTGATTTAGGGATTTCTCATAGATAAAATTTTCATTATCTACAAAATCTTGCAATTGAGAATAGTTATCGAATGTAACGTAAACCCCTTCTCCTTGTTGATATGAAGGTTCCCAAACATCAAATTCTTGACTAGATTCACTCATTTCTATCCACTCTTCCCAAATCTCACTTTTTAAAAAAAACTTATTCTTCTTCTCCTTCTCATCTACCTATTTCTCTGTAATAACAATAATAACATAACACACTAACTATAACTAAAATCTTAAGTTTTATTTAAGATAACTAATTAACTAATAACAAATTAACAACTAATTAAGCAAGGGTAGATTAGGAATTATGAAATTATCATGGATAAGGGGTTTTGAAAATACTTCAAAATGACCTATTTTGTTTTACATGGTACCCCCAATTAAACGTTCAAACAAAATCAAGTGAAGAGGAAAGAAAATCCCATGTTTTACACGAGATTTTTTTTGACCTGTTTCTTTTTTTTCGAGAATCAAATATTTGACGAGATTCTGTTTCGATTTTATGCGTCCAAACGTGTATAAATTTCTATTTATAAGGCAAGAAGATATTCTTGTAAACAAATCTCATACTTTGATGCACCAATTTTTTCCGCCAATTTTTTTTTAAAATTTAAGAAGAAAATAGGTGTCTTTAACCAAAGTCTAGGTGCTATTATAAATGGTGGTGCCTTTAACCAAAGTCTGAGTACCTTTATTAATTTTAATCCAACACAATAATCAATTCCACAAATATATCTATAAATAAAAAAAAATATTATACAAAAACTAAGTATTAACAATATAAATTACAAATCAATAGAAAACTGAAATGTACTTGAACATTATTTCCGTTAAATGAAATGACTATGTAAGCATCATTCAGGTCCACTAGCACTAAGCAGAATCCGTTATCCACTTTTCAGACTTGATTCATACTTGCAACGTCCACGATAATGATTATATGATTATTTGTTCACCCCTTAACTTTTAGTGTCTAATAACTTTACGAACCTGATAAAAAAAGAGAAACAGATTTCAACTAAGGCCTTTGAGAATGAAACCTGACCGTGATAAGTAATTTCCTAAAAAAACATATTTTAATACATATATAAATGCAAAATTTGTAACCGTGTTTCCAAATTCACTGGATTATGGATGAAAATTTTAACCTTGAATCTGCGTTTTCCAACTTTGCTATCAAAAAACTATTAAGAGTTATTAATGACACAAAAAAAAAAACATAAAATTTTAACCTTAGATTTTAACTGCCTCCGCCACTTTTATTCAATATTATTTGTGCATCTCCCACAATCTTCAACATCAACTAAGAAGACCTACTTAGAAGCTTCATGGTATTTTGAAATGCATGTCATACAACAAAATTAATTAAGGGATTTGGATCCGTAGTTAAAGTAACTGTAAAAGTCCATGTGCATACATCAATTCTTCCAAACATCCATTTCATCTTTCAGTTGTGTACTCCTGCAAAGAAACAAATTAAAAGAATGCATATCAGAGACTTGAGATACACCACACCTTCGTGTTAACTTGGATTAGACTATACCTTTGTGTTAACACCACGAAGAAATTAGATGTTTCCACTGCCAATCAATAAAAGAAAATGTACGCCTCCACAGTATTTATCAACCTTAGCCATGATATCCTGCAAATCAAAAACAAAAAGATGTTAAATCCATTAGTGACTTCAAAATATTAGAATGAAGAATTCTTTTGAATCATCTATTTGCATATCAATACAATATGGTTTCGATTTTCGAACAAAAATAAATGATATACTTTATAGCATGACGAAGCAAGAGGACAATTTAGTCATTTGATCTCAATTTCTAAAGTGTAAAACGTGAAGAGAACTGGTTTTTTTTTTTATGATCATAACCGTACAAAAAACTTCGCAGATGGAAATTAGGATAGAAGGAAAGTGTTTTAGAATTCGAGCAAGAAAAGTGATTATATGAGGTGGTTTCTAGAGCTGGGTCGGATTAACCGAAAACCGAACTGAACCGAGAAAAACCCCTAAACCGAAACCGAAAGTAATCGAACCGAAACTAAACCGAAGTTAAACCTGATATTCTGAACCGAACCGAATTTAAATAGGGTTCGGGTTCGGTCTTGGTTCATCCATTCCCGAACCAACCGAACCGAACCGAAAACCATTACTTGATGAGTTGATTCCTCGGTGACTCGGTCTTCACTCTTCAGACTTCAGTGAAAATATGAATGATGAATCAGACATTCAGTTACAGCAACTTTCAAATTCCCAAATCAGAAACTTTTAGGAACCCATTCCCTGATTCCCGTACTCCTTTCAATTTCCAAATTCTCAAATCAGGAACCCATTCCCGTATTCCTACCAAATTTCTAGAAATTTACTTAATTTAGATTCTGGATTTCCTAAAATCTTGAGATCTTCCGATTCATCCCTGTTAAGTCGGGATCTTTCTGCTGGTGAAAGGTATGTTAAGTTTTTAACCTAAATTTTTAAGGTTTTTAATCACTTTTACTGTTTACAAATATTATTGCTTGCTGCTGCGGTGCTGCCTCATTCCCTTCTTTAGTCTTTACTAAGAATTCAATCTATTAATCTAAGATCAAAGCATCAATCAATCAAATCAATAGACAATAGTTAATACTGAAATCAATCTATTATTATTGCTGCTGACTGCTGTGTGTTGTTACTGTTGTATCCTGTATCTTACTATCAGCTTTTGGTACAGGTCTTCTGTAGCCTGTGTCTCCATTATCTCTTCTGTTTATGTCTGTAGTGTAGCCTACTAGCCTTGGTGCTTTACTTGCACAGGTCTCTGAAGCCTTAGTGATTACATACAGTTTTGCACAGGTCTGTAGCCTCTGTAGCATGTGTCTGTACTCTGTAGCCTTAGTGCAATAGTGCTTACTGAATATTAATCAACATGAAGAGGCCTGCCCCATTGAACCCTTCTTCAAAAGGGAAATCTTCAAACACAAACAGTTTAAAGAGTCCTAAAACTAACTCATTAACACCACAGGCACCACAGGTTGGCAGTGTAAAGAGTCCCAAATCTTTTTTCTTAGTACTTAATAAACTGTATTTGTATATGTATTGCCAATATTAATTATTTTTTTGAAATACAGGTGCAAAGTGACCATAGTGAAACTACAAGCACAAATACTGTTCAAGATGATGAAAAAGAGGAAATGCTTCTCAATCAAGAACAACAACATTTGGAATTGCTGAAACAAAAAGAAAGAGCACCTATTTGGGAGCATTATACCAGGTTTTATGAGGATCATCAACTTAAAGCGTTGTGCAATCATTGCAAGGAGAAGAAACTGTTTTGTCACCCGAAAAACAATGGTACAAAGGCGTTACATGACCATATGGAAAAATGCCGAAGTTATCCTCCTAATATAAAGGCTCGGAGTCTAAAACAGAAGGTGTTGATTTTTGGCAAAGGAAATGATGTGCTAGCAGTGGGGAGTACACAAGTGGAAATCACTAAGGCGTGTATTCGAATGATTATTTTAGATGAATTGCCATTCAGTTTTGTGGAAAGAGAAGGTTTTCGTGCTTTTTGTGAGAGAGCTTGCGCCTATTGGAAAGTCCCTTCTCGTAAAACCGTTGCTAAAGATGTGATGAACTTGTTCTTACTAGAAAAGAATAAATTAAGGAACGAGTTGAATGGGCGTAGAGTATGTCTAACCACTGACACTTGGACATCTGTTCAGAATGTTAATTATTTGGTGGTTACTGCCCATTTTATTGATGAAGAATGGGTGCTTCATAAGAGGATATTAGCGTTTTGTGTGATTCCAAATCATAAGGGGGAATCCATAGCAAAGCTTTTGGAGGAGTGTTTGGTTGATTTGGGTATAGAGAAGGTTTTGACAGTCACAGTTGACAATGCTTCTGCGAACGACTCTGGATTAAGGGATTTGATCAAAAGAATGTCTTCATGGAAACCTAATGCACTTCTTCATGGAGGTAAGAATTTACATATGCGGTGTGTTGCTCACATCTTGAATCTAATTGTTAATGATGGATTGGTTGAGCTTAATAAGTCTATTCAAAGCATTCGTAATGCAGTTAGATATGTAAGATCTTCTCCTCAAAGGTCAGATATGTTTAAGGAATGTGTTAAAAAAACTAATGTCGAGAGTAGAGGTTCTGTAATTATGGATGTCCCTACAAGATGGAATTTTACTTTTTTGATGTTGGAAGCTGCAATGAAATTACGGAAGGCTTTTGATAAATTGGCAGAAGATGATGGTCATTACAATGCTTACTTTTATGGGGATAAGAATGACAAGCCAAGGGAAGGGCCGCCAAATGATGATGATTGGGATAAAGCGCAACTGTTTGCTCATTTCTTAAGACCTTTTTATGAAGTCACATTAAAGGTATGTTGTTCAAATACTCCGACAATACAAAATATATTTAGTGACATGATTAGAATCCATGGCATTTTAAGTGAATCGGCAAACAGTGCTTTGTCTTTAATTTCGAGGCCCATGCAGAACAAGTATGATAAGTATTGGAGCAACATGAGAGAAATGAATGAGTATTTATTTTTAGGTATGGTTCTAGATCCACGACAGAAACTAGAAGGGCTTGGTGATTATTTTGAGCTGATTTACGGGGAGTTTGCTGATGAAGTTGACATATCATTGCAAAGGGTGAAATGTTTCTTAAATGAACTACATATAAAGTATTTAGAAGATTTCCCATTGCATACTCAAGAACATCAACAAAGTCACAGTGTTGGTAGTGTTTGTAGTTCTCAGGCGTCTGGTGAAAGATCTTTAAATATGACAGAGTTTGACAAAAGATTAGAGGAAAAGTTGGCAAGAAGGAAAGTAAAAAAGGCTGAAGTTGTTATAGCAACTGATGTTGAAAAATATCTTTGTGACCCCATTGAGGATGATGAGATTTCAAATTTTGATATACTAAATTGGTGGAGAGTGAATGAACAAAAATATCCAACTTTGGCGCTTGTTGCAAGAGATGTTCTTGCAATTCCGGTGTCAACTATTGCTTCAGAATCTTCTTTTAGCACTAGTGGACGTGTTATTGATTCTTATCGTAGTTCCTTGAGTCCCAAAATGGTGGAGGCTTTGATATGCACACAAAATTGGCTTTGTAGCACTCATGTTGCACTTCATCATGAGCCCACCATCGCCGAAATAGAATTCTGTGAAGAAGTAGAAAATGGTAATTATTTGTTGATTGCTCTCTAATATCTTAAAAGTTATGAACTATTTTTGCTAAACATATGCTAGATATTATCTTTAACTATATGTTATTTTTTGTACAGATGTGTTAATCCAATAATCAACAAAGAATGCGATGTTGCCTCCGAAGATATGTGCTAAATAGGTCAGTTGTTAATTTTACTGTCATCTTTTGTATTATGTTCTGTGTTAGCTGTTAGGTGTGTAGTGTGATATGCCTGTGTACTTTGTTAAGTGTTAGGACTGTGTAGTGTGTTATGCCTGTGTAGTGTGTTATGCCTGTGTAGTGTGTTATGCCATTGTCTTTGTACTGTGTTAGATCAGATCTTAGGCCTGTGTATGCATTCCTTGTTAAGCAGTTGCCTCATTTTACTGAGAGTAGCCTTGCACAGATGCAGATGGTAATAATCTTGGAGTCTGATTGAGTTAAAACAGTTAATTGTTGTGTTTACAAGGCATACAGACAAGGTATGTTTATGATTGCACCTGTGTACTGCTTGAATCAGGCCTGTGTACTGCCTGGTTTTGTTGCATTTCTCTATAATACACATCATTTTCATTTCTTTGTGCGTAAGTTACATTATGTGGACGAGTCTGTTTTTTTCATTCCTGGTTCTGTCTGATTTTTGTGCGTAAGTTACATTATGTGGACGAGTCTGTTGGAGATTTTTCGTTTCTTTGATTCTTTCTGTGGGTTTTGTTGCAGCTGGAAATGGTAGAACTTTAAGCAAAAACAGTCATGAGTTTTTGTATTGCCTGAGCAGTTAGCTTTTGGTGTTGAGAATCTGAAATACTGATTGAACTGTTTTTCTTTTACTGTTACAGGCTTACAGCAAATGATGGAGCTACAATCTTGCAAATGATGGACGTTGACAGTCAAATAGAAAAATACTCAACAATGTTCTGCAGTGGCCAGTGTGAATGGCTGAATGCTGGTGTTTTGGACCTTTGGTGGTGAAAGTCTCAAGTTTTGGTCTTAGTTTTTTGTTAGAAGTAGACTACTTCAAGTAGTAACTAATCTACTCTGATTTTACTATGTTTGCCTAAGTTTTGGTCTAAGCTTTTTGTCAAGTTTTTTCATTTTTTTTGACTTAAAATGTTTGTTTATTCAACATTAAGATGGTAGTTTTTTTTTGGTTCAAAACCGATACCGAACCGAATTGACTCTTACCGAATTTATCCCGAACCGATAAGGTTCTACCTTTTTAATAGCGTTCCCCGAACCGTACCGAACCGAAATATTAAAAGTAGGAAGGGAGTAGGATACACTAAATACCGAACCGAAGTGTCCCGAACCCACCCCTAGTGGTTTCCATGTTTTAGGGAACCGAATACAATCGTGGGTTAAGTTAACTGATAATATTTGGGTAGTTGTGTAACACCAAATTTATTATGTTGTGAAAGTTTTTAGGGTCTTCTTTTAAGGTAGAGGAAGTGTAGCATGGTGGCTGATAAATTGACTAAAGTGATGCTAGGAAGAGATATCTTCAACTGAGCTGGTTTTCACTTCTAACGCAATTCTGGATTATTTAAAAAAAAAAAATTAAAGGAACTGGTTCCTTTAAGATCGACCGATTTTGCCATTGCACAGAGTTTTGATTTAATTGAGCATAATCGGTTATTATTTTAAAGTCAACGACTCAACATATATATCAATAATCAATAAACTAAAGCACAGTAGTGTTTTAACTCCATCCACCGTCCTTTGTCTTTTGGGACAAATCTGGTCGTCCCTTTTTGATCTGGGGAATCTATAGGTGGAAAAGAGAGGTTTAAAAGTAATCGAAAAACATTTCATAACTCGCGTGTTTAGTTTGTTTTTGTACACCCGTCATTTGATTACATCGTGATCAATTACAACGGAAAACGGGAAGAACAAAAACAGTTAATACTAAATTTATAAAAACTTAAATAAACAAAAAATAAAAATTATACTAATATTTTTCATTCCACTGAAAAAAATGACACCCTGATAATGGTTTCAAACCATTTTATTTCTTGAACTTTTGAATCTTGATCATTGACTTCATATATGTCAGATGCTTTCATAGAAAAGAAGTAATATATCCAAATTAATATCATAGCGATCAATATCGATTTTATTTGCCGAATTAGATAGTCTTTTTCAAAACATACTTGATAATAATGCAACAGCACCGCCAGAAAATGTCATTAAGGCTATAAGATAACAAGTCTTAATAGCATAGATGAGCCATCAGACCGATCATAAAAATAAAAATAAAAAACCTAAAATCACAAAAATTATGATTTATTATTGAAAGCATTAAATATTAATTACACAAATCCAAATCTATTCGACAAATCTAATATCTCATATTAAATATGAACAAATTTAGGTTTGAAGATAAAAAAAAATTGAAAAAAATAAGTTTAGGATAATTATTCTAGGAATTACTAGTTAATTCTAGGAATTACTATCTAATCCTATATTAGGGACCCATTTAACCTCTAATCCTACACCAAAACCCTCTTTGATCATTAATCCAAAAACTTATTTTTGGATTAGTTTTGTTACTCACGCGTCCAATTCACGTGAGAACAATGAGAAACCGATTTTTAATATTCCATAAATACCCCTCTCTTCTACCAATTATATATTTAGCCAAAATCAAAACTTCCAAAAAAAAAATCGTCAATTGTAGCTCACAGATCTTTCTTCTCTTTCCACTTCAGTGGTGTTTTTCAGTTTTAGGGTATCGTCAATCTCCAGGTAATTTCTTTTAATCTTCTTCTCTGTATTTTTCTCCAGGTATCGACAATCTCTGTTTTTGTTTTTTTTTTAACTGAAATCATGATAATCAACTTGATTTCATGTTTTGTTTGTTTTCTTATACTGAAATCCGGATTAGAAACGTTTTCTATGATGTACATTTTGTTGAATTCCATGATCGATCTCGTTTTTGTTCGTGTTTTAGTTTTCTTTTCATCTTTTGAAACTGATTTTGTAATCGTTCTATTTTGTTCATTATATTGTCGTATTCAGTGTTTTTACATGTTGTTTGATAATAGGTTTTATTTGGTTTTCTTTTATTTTTTCAGGGAATCATGATTTTTGTTCTTTCTTTTTCTGTATATTTTGAATGTTTCTTCAGTACATATTAATACGTACTGTTTTTTCTTAACTTTTTCGATATATATTGGTTTTATAGTATACTTTTTTTGAATCATTACATGTTTTGTTTGCACTGTTTGTCTGTTATATGTGTTTTTATAATATGTGTGATACTTCTAAAACAGTACATATTATGTTGTATTGTAGATTTAGTATTCCTATCATCTTAAAATATATGTTTTTATTTTTGTGTTTTTGTGTTATTTTATATGCATCATATTTCTTCAGGTTCAAAATGTCAGGTGTTGGTTCTAATCCAAATAGCTTTTGCTACTCTCATGTATACCACAAGCAACACCACATTGCATATTTGGTTACGTTATCTTCGACTTTGGAAGATTTGAAGTTTACTATTTGTAATGCGTGGAGCTGGTTGACTCCACCAACTATTGTTGTTAATTATGTTAAAAATGGAGTGAAAGTCCTTGTACTTGCTGATGTATCCCTTCAAGGTCTTGCTGCATTGCATTTTACGAAGAATTCAGATTTCTTTGAGTTGCATATTGATGTTGTGTTATCTTGTGCATCTAATTCTTTGACAATTACTGATATTGACAACAGTGTTGAGTTGGTTTTGAGTGCTAGGAACAGTTATTTGAAAGATTCTAAAGAGGTTGCAAGTGTTCTTTTTTCTGATGGTTGGGAGAATCTTTTTGAAGATAAAAACCATCTCTTCCATGGTGGTGTTGAAGCTGTTCGGTTAGCATGTCAGAAATATTGTTTGAGGACTCGATATAAGGTTAAAAAATTGAAGAATTACCTTGAGAGATTCACATCCAGATGCAGCAATGACAGTTTCTCTTGGATGCTTCACGCGCTTGCCATGAATGGGTCTTTGGATGTGTTTGAGATAAAGTATTACATGGGTAGGCACACTTGTGGCGCTGGTTATAGGTTGAGGAGTCCAACTGTTTCGAGGAAGCTAGTAAATCATTTAGTTCATGAGCGTGTCAAGCACAACCCTCTCATAAAGCCGCAAGAGATTATGGATTACTTAAAGTTTGTGGAGGGATCAACATCAAGTATCACCACGCATATCATGCACTAGAGTTATCGCATGAAATGATGTTTGGTGACGATGTAAAGTCATACACTGATCTTGCTTGGTGGGTCACTGCTGTTCGGGAAACCAACCTAGGGTCTTATATTGATTTTGATTTCAACGATGCAACAAAGAGATTCCACGGACTTTTTATTTGCTTTGGAGCTTGTAGAGAGGGTTATAAACTTTATCGTCCAATGATTTTTTGTGATGCGATATTTCTTACTGGGAGGTTTAAAGGAGGTCTAATGGCTGCTACGTGTCTTAATGGCAATCAAGTAACTTTTTATATGGTACATATTTTTGGTATGTATCTGTTTTTTATGTACTTTAGGATCATACACATCATACATAAAGTACATATTGATATACACTGTAGGTATAACATATTTTTTGAAGGTGCAGACATGAAGTACATATTTGGTATTACAGCTATATGACAACAATAAAACACATCTGTAATCAAGACATGAAGTACATTTTGATATGGTTTTTTATATTTTGTTTTCCAGGTTTTTATCCTTTTGCATATGCATTAGTTCCTGGCGAAGATAATGATAATTGGCATTGGTTTATGGAAAATCTTAAAAAAGTTGTGGACCATCGTCCCATCACCTTTTTGACTGACCAAGGTGAAGGTTTGTTGAATGCAATTCCTGAAGTTTTCCCTGATTCTTATCATAGCTATTGTTTTTTCCACTTGAAAAAGAACTTACCCATCAGTAAGGCTGATGAAAAATATAAAGAAATGGTGGATTGTTTCCAAAAAGCAACATATGCGTTTTCTCCAGCTAGATATGAAGAAGGTCTTCAAGGAATGGTTTATCTAGGCAGGCTTTGGGTTGCTCAATACTGTCGTAACATTCATAGGGAAAATTGGTCTAGTGCATACTTCCCAGGCTGTAGGTATGGTCAGACTTCTTCAAGAATTGCTGAGTTTTTTAATAACTGGATTCGTCGCGAGAAGAAGTTAACTCCTTGTGCTCTCTATGACACAATCAGGTTTTTATAAGTTTCTTGTAACTCTACAAGCATATATGTACTATATCTTTGTTGTTTTTTAAAAAAAAATTATCATGTAGGCTTCGGGTAATGGAGTTGATGTCTGAACGTCGTGAAGAAAGTCTTTTGATGGATCCGGAACTCTTTACCCATGTGTTTCTTGCTTGAACTACACATTCAAGTTGGTCGTCCTTGGAAAGTTAGTCAGTCATATGCTCACGTCTTTGAAGTTCATTCCCCAATGTTAGTTTTTTTAGGTAACCTGTTCTTTTGAACTGAGATATCCACTATATTCTTTTTTTGTTTGTGTAGTGCAAAATATCAATATATACTGCGTAAAATAATATGCTTGGTTTTCTTTGTTTTTTGCAGGTCTCATATGGTAGATCTACAGCAAAAGAGTTGTACTTGCCAAAGATGGCGCGTGTATGGTTTTCCATGCTCGCATCCTACTGCAGCCATTGCTGCATCTGGGGGAAAGTTCCTTGATTATATCGATGAATACTTCAAAGTTAGCTGTTATCGCCAGCTATATTCAAACTCTATAGACCTGTTCATAATCATGACAGGTAAGTTTTTAAGCAGTACATATTGATTTTGTATATGGTAGTATCATACATGAGAATGGTTTTAAGTAGTATATATAACCATAAACCAAAACTAGCATAGTACATATTGATTTTTAGTGTAACACACATCAACAAAAACTGCACAAGTATAGTAGTTTTTTCTTATTTATGTTTTTCAATATACCACAGGCCTGATGACTATACCGCAGAAGATACTGTTCTGTCACCAATAGTAGTTAGGGCTCCTCCAGGAAGAAGAAAAAAGAACTGTATCAAGAGTGCATGGGAGAGGAGAAAAAATCTTGTTATCACTACAAGAAAAACGGGTTTAAGCGACCAAAATCTTAACAAGAGCTCGAAAATTTAGTCGCTTAAATAGTTTAAGCGTCTAAAATTACAACTACCAAAAAATTTGGAGGCTATAAACATGTGTCCACTATTATTTAGCAACGAAAAAATATATTTAATCGCTAGATCCTTTGTTCAAGTAATTTATAGCAACTAAAAAAGTGATCATGTAGCTATTTACTTTGAGGCACGGACTCGTAGCAACAACAAAATAAATTGGTTGCTCTAAATGTCAGCAACTCCCCAATATTTTAGTCGCTTTAATAGTTTAAGCAACAAAACTTGCAACTGCCAAATAGTTTGGCTGCTTTAAATTTGTGTCAACTAATTTTTAGCCATAGCCAGATGTGTTTGGTCGCTATATCCTTTTTCTAAGTTATCTATATAGCATCTAAAAATAGTGTTCATTTAGCTCTTTACTTTGAGGCACATACTCGTAGCAACCAAAAAATGAATTACTTGGTAAAACCTCTCCCAGCAACTAAGTTTAAGCCGCCACCACCATTTCAAAAGAGAAGACAGTTTTTGAAGTCCACAAGTGAAGTTGTTTCTTAAGAGTTGCATAATCAAATTACTGTCCTTATAAGATTCTTCGCAGGGTTTCCAGCTTTGTTGTAGCTTCATCAAAAGCTTGCTTTGCACTAATTACTCATCATGTGAGCTCTGATTCAAGGAGAAATGAAATGGTGTATATATGTTCAAATTGTAAAATGAAAGCTCATCACAACAAGGCTACATGCAATGTTATCCGTCAGTATACATTACAGAATCATGTTACGGATGAAAATTAATTTCATTACATTTTTTTTTTAGTAAATTTTGGATTTAAATTCTTTTTAGAAGATACTTGTTGCATTTTTTTACGTTTCTTTTTTCAGAACTTGTTTGTGTGCCAACTGAGTTATGTTTCTTAATGACAGTATTTGAATTTGATGATATAAATCTTATATTTTTCTCCATCTAAAAAGATGTATGAACAATTGGTTTAGTAATACATTTTTATTTAATTTCAGAGTTATTAGTGATTTTTATTCCCAATACATTTTTATTTTATTTTTTTAGTAATCTTGTAGTTGTTTCAATATGTACTTGCTTTTTAGATTATGAATCTATTGGTTTTGAGTTTCAGGAAAAAGTACATATCAGTATGTACTTCATAGTATATTTCAAGATGTACTTGCTTTTAGATTATGAATCTATTGGTTCAGAGTTTCAGAACAAAGTACATATCAATATGTACTTTTTAGCACATATCAATTTGTTCTACCTTTCTATAATACTCTAAAATTAAACAGAAACCTTACAATGCTAATAAAGATCATCATATATATATTAACATACTAACTAAAAACCAAGTTGAATATGTAGAAACCAAGTTCAATAAGTAAACAAAATAAGAAAGTTAATGAAGTAGTACCCACAAAACCCTGCACAGACCAAAAACCAAAATGTACCAACTTTTCTCCTCAGACCAAGATCTATAAAATGTACCAACTGTGCACTTAAACATGTTTTTTTATTCGGAGGGTTCCCAACTGATTTCAGGATGAGTTGCTGTCAACAACTTGCATGCTAACTTGATTCTTTTCAGCTGAATCTTCTGCATCAGTTGTACATCATCCCCCAAACCTTTCACATCACAATCAAACTTTGCTCTCCTCTTTATAAAATGCATCATATAAAGAAGGCAGTCTGGCCAGATCCCTTGTTGGGGACATTTACAGTCAGTCAACTGTACGGTGGTCAGCATGTTTCTTTTGTGCTCGTATAAAAACTGGTTGATAGGGTGGAACTTGTATTCAGACATTGTCTTGGCATTTGCATAGCAATGTTCCTTGAACGCCACAGATGAGTTGTAATGTTTGAATGTTTCTGTTTAAACTCAAACTCCAGCAGGGTCCAATGCATGTTGCCATGGCACATTGGTACAAGTATCTTTTCAATGTCTTCGATCATCTTCACTATTGGCATTATGATAGCATTCACCTCTGACCCTTTAATATAGTCTGGCTTTTCGACATGATACTGAAAATTGGAAACGTTTAATAGCTTATTTCACAAAAGTTTATATCAATATATACTGTTTTTCATAACCAATGTTCAAAAGTATAAAATAAGAAAAAAAACTCATACCCAAGCAGTTGGATCCAGGTGCAACACCTTTAAGTATTTTTTTTCTTCGGCAGCATTTGCTTGGTCTTGTTCAAAAGCCAGTTGAAGCTTATATTGAGCATAGTTTAGGAGGTCTTGCTCTAATGATTTGTTGAACACCAGATCCTCCATTGTAGTCCCGCTTAAGCAGATACCACCTCTGTTCTCTACTCTCCACGCAACAGAGCTGCACATTTATAACAAAAACACATATATGAAGTAAGTTTTTTTTTATATGTACTGCAAAACTTTCTTGATTTAAAATTAAAATGAAGGGTAGAAAGTACTTACATTCTCTTTCCGTTCTCAAAGTACGGAAGTAGAATCTCTAGTTGTTCTGCTGTCATACTCTCGTAGAGTGGTGACTTGAGAAGATCCAAGAATTTCTTTCTTGGTTGCTGAGCTTTCTTAGATTTTTTGGATTTTGTTGTCTTTATTGTCTTATTTCTCTTCTCATTTCTTGGATTTTTCTTTTCAGAAAACATACTTCCACTATCAAATAATGGATCTGTTTTCTTCCCAGGATTTGCACGGGTTACCCTTCTGCTAACCTCTTCTCTTGGACTGTCTTCTTTGCAAGAACCTTTGGTTTTGGTTTTACTTTTTCAGCAGTCATCCTGGCAAGTTTGGTTGCAAGGGGAACGTCGCTTGACGTCTGGGTTGTTGTAACTTCATTTTCCTGCATTTTTGAATTCAGATTTTCAGTAATATATTTGAATCATATTTTTTCAAACAATGACAATAAAGGTAAATTATCACGGTTAGGGAGATATACCTCCTGTTCACTTTCTTTCTCAGGTGTTACCTGAAACGCATCTTTTTCTGTAGCTTGTTGAACTTCTACATGTCGCAAATCATTTCCAAATAAATTATCAAATTGTTTGTGAATGTCAATCCCAAATAGAGTAGTATGGCTTGAAAAACTACCATTTTCTAGGATGAGGGATTCAGATTGCTCATCATAAACATCCCTTCTTGAAATGGCTAGGTCTAAAAATTCTTCGAATGAGAATTTTTCAATGTCTTCAAATTTAGCCATCACAGTAAACAAAGGGATTCTCATGCCGACGAAGCTGTCGACCAGAGTTTCAACGTCTTTTTCAACCTATGGGTTCTGTGACATCTCTTTTATCGTTTCAAGACTCTGGTCAATTGCTTCAACCACTTTCTTCATTGCTTGTTGTTCAAGCCCAGCCAAATCATCCTGCAACCACAGAGTTTTTATTCATGATAGGCAAATGCATAATGATATGTACAATTATATAACAATAACAAAACACAGCTGTAATCAAGTACATACTGATATATACAGCTATATGACAATATATAAAACACATTTGTATTCAAGTACATATTTGATATATACATGTATATGAAAACAATAAAACACATATTTAATCAAGTATATACTGATATGTACAGTTATATTTGATAAACACATTTTGTAATAAAGAGCGAGACTAGCCAGCATTACTTACCTGTGAGTTACTTTTCTCCTGCATCTTTTTGACCTCTTCCTCCAGGTCAGATCTAGCCCATGTTTTGATAATATCAACATCAACACCACAGAACTTACGCACTGAAGGTGGTGTTGACAATGCAACATTAAATGGCACCCTTTTGAAGGTGGTGTCACTCACATCATTTTGTTCATCTGGAGTTGATGTCTGAACAGTTGGCACGTTTCTCCCAAATCTACTCCACCTTCTGTTATGTTTTCACGAAGAGGATCTGTTGGAGTAGTAGGAAATGGGAATTCTTATGTTGGGTCAGTTCCTAAATGTGTGGGACTCCCATCAAACGAGTCTTGAAAATCTCCTCCATTTTCAGGCTGCATGGGAGAAGCTTTCATGTAAATGTCATGCAACATTTGCAGAAGCTTTGGCGCATCAAGCGGTTCATCCTCATGCTTCATAGTTAGCTTCATTCCATTTCTCAAATATTGTCTTTCTCAGATCTTCATATCTTTCTTTCCAGTTATCTTCTTTCATATCCTTTGCTGCAGTTTCTTCTTTGTCTTCTTCTTTATCTTCTTCCTTCTCATCTTCACTGTTCTCTTCTTCAACTCTTCTTGTTATTCTGTTCAGAATTTGCTTTTCTTCATTGGTGTATTGAACCTTGAAATTGTCATTGAACTGTACCAAAACAACAAAATATGTACTCAAAAATATGTTATACAAAAACAAGTTTTTTCATGAGGTACATATCAGTATATACTGTAGGATAAAAAACATCAATATTCAACACATATCATTGTATACTGTATGATAACACAACATCATAAATGTAATAAATAAGCACATATTTTTCTTACCTCATATTCAGTTTTATCAATATCTTTTTGGAGTTCAGCACATAACTTTGACAGAATCCATTTTGCAGCTCTCGGAACAAACATTTTTTCTGGAATCGTCTTTATTTCCTCTGGTTCCAGCAAATATGTATGCTCTGCATACCAAATCTTTTTTGGAAAAAAAAAATCACAAAAAAAAGTTAAGAGTAAATCATTATTTCATTGAGTAAACTACTAAAAAAAAATAGTACGTATTCTTACCAACAAATAGTTCAGACACCTTGTTTTACTCTCGACTGCGTTGATGTTGTCATTTAATGACTTTTCAAGGTAAGAATGTATCAAATCAGGCCACGACACATTCTTCGCAGCTTCTATATCCTCCACAAGACCTATGTACTTTTCATTCAAGGCATGTGCATCTTTTGTTGTGAAAAACAAAGTGATACACATGAAAAGGCATATAAGCCTTACCAAGTCTCCAGCATCTCTTACTTCTTGACTTTTTTTCTCAATATCTTCTTCACTTCCTTTTTCACTTTCTTCTTCTTCATCACTTCCAATTTCTTCATCAATTTCTTCTTCTTCAACATTCTTCTCAGTTGCTTGTTTTTTTCTTAGAAGTTTCAACACTTCTTCCTGTATCCTCACTCTGTTAACCTTTTTGGTCTTTGGTATATCAGCAAAGAACCTCCGGAAGAAAGTATTGTTTCTATATCCACCTCTAGATGTCAGCATTATATCTTCATGTTGTCTTTTTGCTGCTCTTGGCATTCCAAAGATAACACCTACTTCTTCAGGAGTGGATGTTAGCATATGCAAAACTTCATGCCTTTTGAACTCAAATCTGAGCTCATCTGCAACTTTACTTCTCTTATAACACTTTATAAGAGTGGTCACAGCAGTTTCATTCTTCATCCAATGATCTGCACCCAGATTTGTGTACCAAAACATCAGAAAAACATTGCCATACGATTGCTCACTAATTATGCGCAACTGAGTTTCACTCAACTCAAGTTTTTCTGTCTTGATTGCTTTAACAAGCGACCAAATCCCCATGAACCCACTTATGTAGATCTTCCTGGCAGGTACAGGTTTTGTGGGTTTCTTCACACCAACGGCATAATGAACACACTGTCAATATCCCTATAATATATCAATATATACTATAATATAAAACAAAGTATATATTTTTTTATTTGTTGATATGTATCTGTTATATCACGAACAAAGTATACATTGATATGTACTGATCCAATTCAAGATTACAACAAAGTACATATCGATATATATTATCCTGTATGCAAGATGTAGATGCTTTAGTATAGAACAGTGTACATCTATATATATGATTTTATATCTATAGCATGAACAAAGTACATATCAATATATACTTATCTAATTCAATATCTAGAACAAAGTACATATCAATATATACTTACCAATTCAATATCTAGATGCTATAACTTTGAAAATAAGCATACATTGATATGTACTGATCAGTATATACTAAAAACCAAGTACATATCAA
>JAJJMC010006585.1:9237817-9249095 GCA_023531435.1 Papaver californicum | reverse complement strand
TATGTGCTAAAATATGAAAAAATAAATAAACATATATTGATATGTACCCATGATGTATGCTATTTCTAACTCCTACAACATGAACAGAGCAAGTTATATATTGATATGCACCAATGATATGTACCTTTTTTGGCAGAAACAGCAACACTCTTCTTCTTTTTCTGTGATGTAGATGGAGAACGAACAACAAGAGCTTTGCTCTTGTTCTTTGTAGATGGAGAATCTACAACAGCTGTTACATTTTCTTTTGATGTTGTTGGAGAATCAACAACTTCATTTTGTTTCTTCTTTTTTGATTTTGCTGGTGAATCAACAGCAGTTTGTTTCATTGTTTTTGATCTTGTTTGAGAACCAATAACTTTTGTGTTCTTTTTCTGTTTTGATTTTGCTGGAGAATCAACAGCAGTTTTTTTTTCTTTTTGATGTTGTTGTAGAATCAACAACTTCATTTTGCTTCTTCTTTTTTGATTTCTTGGGTATAGAATCTACTTAGAAGCTTTCTTGTTCTTTTTCTGTGGTGGAGATTTAGGAGTATCTTGTTCTTCAATCACAGTTTCCTTTATACTTCTGTTGATTTTTCGTTTTGTACCCATTTTTAGATGGATTTTTTGAAGTAGTATAATGTTGATCAGTAGGTTAGGTTTTACTTTGTATAATGCTGTAAGAAATCAAAATGCTGCTAATCCTGTTGAGTTTCGGTTTTTGATCTCTGTTTTTAAGGTTTTGATTTTCGATTTTTGTTTTTGCCCAAGTTTTTAAGTTTCTAGATTTTGATTTTGAGAGTAATGGAAGTCGAGTGGTGTAACTGGTGTTGGTGGAGTTGATGAACGTTTTGCCCGTTAAGAAGTAGAGTAGTGTAGGAGGTGGAAGAGGTGGAAGACGTGGGATGTCCACACGTGAGTAGTTATGGGTAGAATGGTAAATGAGTTTTTTGAATAGGTTTTTGGACTAATGGGTAAGTACGTTTCCCGGGTGGACTAACCATTAACATGGTCCGAGTTTTTTGGACGGTCCAACAAGTTTCCCATAATTATACGGGGAAATGGTTACGAGGAGAGAAAAATGAGAGAAAAGATGTATAATCCATGTATTTTACCATCCCACCGTTGAACACTTGGCTGTATTTTACCATAATAATACCCAACCCTATTTTAGGGGCGCCCAGCAGGGAGCAGTTGGTCTTTGTATCTTTTTGAGGTTTTAAATGAAGTCTAATTTTCATAAATAAAATAAAATAAGTATAATATAAACAAGTGTGAAATTCTCAATCACAGACCTTCCTCTCTCACACACTAATCCTCTATTTCAAACTTCCCCCAGCAGAACTTAAAAGGAAAAAAGAAAATATCATGTTTTCCCAGTATTACTGCCTTCACCACCACCTTGTTCCATGTTTCTCAAAGAGAAAAACAAAAATCTTGTTCCGTTTTGTACCGTTTCTCCCCTAAATCCGAACGCTAAAGTCTCTACAAATGAAAGAAGTATCGAATTTCTACAATTGTCCGTTCAATTTATCATCCTTTTCTCATTATACCAGTATCAGTAGTACAGTCCTGAGAATTTACTCTCCATTATTCCCCTCCAAGTTCATCATCAATCCAAAAATATCCTTGAATAATATTTACTCATCTCTAAAATCTGAAAATAAAGAAACTGTAATTAGCCTATCATCAATTCTGAGAGTAATTCCTGATTGGGCAGATGGTATAAAAGAGGAGCGGATGCAGCAGAAGAGATCTCTATACAATCACGAGGATTGGGTTAAGCATCGAAGTTCTCTCCGTCACGTTCGCCATTTTATGTCCAGTCTATCTTCTAGAGTAGTTCTCTCTTTAATTCCACCAGTCATTGCTTTCACATCTGTTGCAGCAGTGGTAGCAACTTATAATTCGGCAGTTTCTTCATGGCATTTGTTTCCGGATTTCTTCCCAATTTTGAGAGCCTCATCGTTGCCATATCAGTTAACGGCACCAGCTCTTGCTCTTTTACTAGTATTTCGTACCGAGGCATCTTATTCGAGGTTTGAAGAAGGGAGGAAGGCTTGGACTAAAGTCATCGCTGGGACAAGTGAGTTTGCACGCCAAGTCATTTCTAGTGTTGATAGGAGTGACGATGATACAAATACAGTCATAAAGAATGCACTGATGCAGTATATAATGGCATTTCCAGTTGCCCTCAAGGTTTCTTTCTTATTATTGGTCTTTGATTTCACTTATCCTATTACTACTGTTATTATACTTTCTGCGTGTGAATAGCTTAAATCTTTTATTTGGTCTGTTTCTTAGTTAGTGTTGGGGTATGAAGATAATAATTGGGTAATATGCACGTCTACAGATTATAATCACTCATAATGTTGGATATCAAATGAAAACAACATTGGAAATGGAGCCGGTTTAATTTGAAACATGTCTGCGGTCAATGATATTTCTATTTTTCTATTGTTTGATGCAGTGTCATATAATTTATGGCTCAGATTTTGTAAAAGACCTGCAAAACTTGCTTGACGACGATGATCTAGCGGTCATTCTTGGTGCACCACATAGACCTCGCTGCATCATTGAGTTCATCTCTCAAAGCCTTCAATTGTTACACTTGGAGGAGTCAAAGCGTACTGTCTTGGTAATTCCTCCTTTCATATTGAAAAAGAAACACTGCTGTGTATTTTCTTTTCTTTCTTTTTTTTGCATTTCAATCTCCTAACTGTATTTTTAAGGTTTTCAGTTGTACTGTATGCGGTTAATTCCGGATTAGACAACTTTTCTCTAAATGAAATAAAAACACAATGGTTTTGGGTTTTAATGGCTTATATGTAACAACAAAAGAAGTTTCTGCGAAACTTGTACTGCCATCAATTTTTTTATGTATGAGATAGAATTCGCTATTTTTAGTAGGTAGGATGAGCTTGTGCTAGGAAATTGTTTATTGTCTTTAGAATGATATACAGGCTTACTGCCCTACATGCAGGAGTCAAAAGTATCTTGTTTACATGAAGGCATTGGTATCTGTGAGCAACTTATGGGTATTCCAATCCCCCTATCATACACTCGCTTGACCTCAAGGTTTTTGGTGCTCTGGCATCTCACTCTTCCCATAATACTTTGGGATGATTGTAACTGGATTGTTGTTCCTGCTACTTTTATCAGTGCTGCTTCCTTGTTCTGTATTGAAGAGGTAATTCCAGCGGTTATCTGTGTTTACTTTTCCGTTTTCAAGATCTACAGGGCTGTTGTTTAGAATGATTCTTGTATTCATTCGCCTCTTGGTACTAGCTTCCCTGCTCCAATTTTTTTTCTTCGGAAATCTTACTAGTCCCAACCTTTTCTTCTTTATGATTTCCTACACTACATTTTTCTTGGCCTTTGGGATCCTAATATCACCGAGAATATAATCGTATCCTTATAAACATTTAACTTGTAGCCCCATAAAACTTATTGGTGAAAGATCTTATTTAGGAAACACCTACATTTTAATAACTTTTGAACAGCGTTGAATTCTTAAAGTGATAGCGATGTACATTTTTGTGAGGATGAGCTACTTGATGAGTTGATATCATTGTCACAAATCAGCCCTTGTAATTATTTCCATGTTAGCTCCACAACAGTTGTAAATATGATGCCAGAATATGTTACATTTTAAGTAAAAAAAATTTCTCTTTTTCTGTTTACAATTGGCGGCTCCTACGCTGGAAATGGTGGGTGGTTTACATTGAAATCCAACCAGCAAGTATCTGAGGAAGAAGCTTTTCTACTCTTCAT
Organism: Papaver californicum; assembly: GCA_023531435.1. NCBI lineage: Eukaryota > Viridiplantae > Streptophyta > Magnoliopsida > Ranunculales > Papaveraceae > Papaver > Papaver californicum. Next base: position 9,245,340 of record JAJJMC010006585.1, on the reverse strand, counting down.
ATTAATTTTCTGTCATAGTAAGTAAACTAATATATTTGGTTTACGGCTTAATGCAGGTTGGTGTTCTCATTGAGGAACCATTTCCAATGCTTGCTCTTGATGAAGTATGTGATATGCTTCACAGTAGCATTCGAGAATCCATCACAAATGAGAAACTTATCAGGGATCAGCTTCTTGCAAAGAAAAAATGTAGTAGTGGTAGTAGTAGTAGCAGTAATACTGCTCGTGGCAGCATGAAACATTCTACAATTGGTCGGCGCAACTTTTGAGGGATGTAGAGAGGATGCATGCGGTATATCACTGCTCTTGTCATCTAGTTTATTACCAGATTATCGAATTTCTAAAAAATCAATTAAGCAGCCACAATGGATTATCAATTGACACTTGAAGTTTGACAGGCATTGGTCCAATGTACGTCTTAGTGCATCGAGTCGTTTCGTTAACTGGCAGTGTATGATATACATCATAACCACTACCCAGGCTTTAGAAACTTCAAGCAAGTTGTATATGGCCTTTTCACACCTTTTCTGATTATAGCAATGGATTCTCAATTGACACCCGAAGTTTGATAGGCATTGGTCCTATGTACGTCTTAGTGCATAGATTCGTTTTGTTAGCTGGCAGTGTATGATATATACATCATAACAACCACCTAGGCTTTAGAAGAATATTATCTTCTTCTACTATAAGTACCACTCCCTAAAACTGTCTTGAGCATATAGGGTTATGTATAGAGAAATCTGCAAGATATGTTTGAACTCTGAAAAATTGTATGGAGCCGTATATGTAAGTTGTCTTTGGTCTGCATTATACAGTATACTCTCTTTCCATGGCTATACAAGATTCATATATGTAAACTCATTCTTTCTTTATATCTTGTTTTGTTCATCTATTTTAATTAAAGTCAGTGAATTATTATGACCAGTGGTTGAGAAACATGCAACTGGTGACCAATGACATGTTTTTTCAATCTTTGACTTGAACATTCTCTTTAGGGTACCTTGTGGGTAAGTTCCTTTTTCCATCATTCTACATACTCTTTCTATTGCTTGTCCAAGGAAAAGAAAATAAAACTCAACCAAAAATTATAAAAAGATCTACCAGACTTCTATTATTCCTGTTTTACTGACAATGAAAATTATGAGTATCACGTAAAGATAAGCTGAGCCTTGGCTGTATGTGAGGTCAAGGAATGATGTTGTTACATGCATTGTTAAGTGATTCAGCTGAGCATAGACTAGTAAGTAAGTTATAATCATTTGGAATCTGAAGTCGGTCGATCTGACTGTGACATAATCGATTGTAACTTTGGAATCAGCTTAATGAAGATTCCCATGAAAGATAATTAGTTTCTCTAGGTTTTAAACTAGGAGCGGTCATGTTCATCATATGGGATGGTTTCCCATAGTATGTTTAGGAATTGCATCTTGTCAAATCCCAGTTAAGTTCATATTCAGGTGGAGTACTTATTTTAATTGCCTACTGCTAGAGATAACTTGATAAGAACTGTAAATTCTCTTACCAACTGTCACACTTTTTGGCAAATTGAATTTCGAACTAGTGGAGTATTGTTTCTACCATTAAAAAAGAAAAGACCATTGTTTCGTTGGTTTCTTGCCATTTTAAATTACTACTGGACTTTAGATGTAAATTCAGGGAGCTTCGACTAACTACAGGTATTACTTTAATACATGGCATCGGAGTGCAATTATGTAAAGAGGGTGCACCGATGGGTTTCTTCAACATGCCGAAGAGAGGAAATAGATCCTGATGTATGCTTCTTTCTGGTTTATGTTCTTGCAGCGATGATGGGTTAGTGCATGCTCACAGAATTTTTGTTACATGACCAGGGAGTTTTTGCCCCGCAACAGGACATTATGCAACAATGGTGGATCTTCTTGGATAGGTTCGTGAGCCTTGTAGGAATCACACGGATTCAAGATAGTAAGCTTTTATGGAGAAGAACGGTGATCCATTCACGTCCAAAAACAGCTGGTTATTACAAGATTTTGTCAAGTTTTTGTGCCAGCAATGGATTCTGGGTGAAGCTAGTAAGATCAGAGACTCACAAGACCGTAAACTTTCAGTACATTTAGAAGAAGAAAAGCAAAAGAACTTCATATAGTGTATTTCTTTTTTTCTGTATAAGAATCTCAATAGCATTTTATTGTTTTTGGAAACGGATAATTAACAATCCTGTATTTCTGCTTAATTTCAATGATACACAATCCGCAAAAAAGTGGGACAGTCATTCTTACAACAGTACAAGATCATAATTACCCATGGATGTATTTAAAAGAAAATATGGACAAGGTTGCTGACAAAATTCTGATGGAAAGAAAGGGTATTACAAAGAATTTTAGTGAGGAATGATACTCCTGCAGGCAGTACCCGTGCTACGTCTTTATTAATTACTGCACAAATGGTTTTGACTGCATCCAGCTGTGACCGTTCTGAAATCTCAAGGTGGGAGGTTGGAGTAACAAGCAGTCCAACTACTGATCTTAACTCAATCTACATTTGTTGGTTTCTCCTGTCTAGTCCAATTAGCAAATCAATATTATAGCTGTTGTGGTTTTATCTTTTATACTCTACCAATTGGAGAAAAGGGTGGATTGAGTAAGAAAGACGGAGGAAGTTCTTCTTTTGTCTTTGTTATTTTCCTTTTTCCCCCTTCTGCAACTGCTTCAATTAGGAACCTCACTTCCTCCTCAAGTAGCACCTTCAGCGAATTGCAATGCAACCTTTGTTTTGCATCCTTCTCGTATCCAAATACTTCAGTAGTAGAGACATCAGAACTATGCAAGATGGCAACACAAATAGAGAAAGCTTGCAACTTGGACAACTGGGCATGAAAATCAACAGCATACTGCCCATCATTAATAGCTTTTATCGTCAATGCTGGAATTTTCTCTTTAGCTCTCTGTGCACAAATCAGAAAAAAACAACTCGTGAGAGACTAATATTAGCTTGTAAAACCAGATTCACTTAATTAAGAACACTTAAGAAACAAAACCATTGGATCCAAAAATGAAGGAGTAAGTAAGAAAAGCTAGCTACCAATTCCTCAAAAAGATGCTTCTTGGCAGTGCTACTAAAGAAAAAAGGTCTAGAAAGTTGAATCCATCTTTTACGAATTTTAGAATCTCTAGTACCACTCATAAGCAAACAAACAATACGGAAGATCTCCTAGCCTACATTAATCTGAAGAACCCATCCAACTTCATTGGTTGTGGAATTAATGAAGAGAAAAAGAAAATAAATAAGAAATTCTATGTATCATATAGAAGAATAAAGTTTTTAGAACAGCACTTAGTTTAGGACATAAAAATATGGGTCCTTGTCTGTCCTAGCATTATGGTTACTGTCACTGTGTTACAGAAACTAAGAATATGAATACTCTTTTATATAGGGCCAGAGATTATAATAACTACTGTATATAACAACAAACTGCACCTACACGGGAAAAGATACCTGAAAAAAAAGCTCTAAAGGGCATTTATTGTCCATCAATCGAAGACCACTACCACCTGCAATGTTTTGAACTCTCGCACTGTCTAAAACAAGAAGTGGACATGCCATGTCCCAACCGCCACAATCACAACCTCCACTTGATCTCCATCGTTCTAGCAACGGTGATGGGCCAGCCCATCCTTTTTCACTAGAAGGTAAACCGTGAGTGCCAGATGGTGTTACCACCGTCACATTTGCCAAGCTTCTTCTTCTTCTTGTACCCGGAGCTAGGCTCTCGTTACTTCTGTTATTTACTCCTGGGGAAACCAACGAGTTTCGGCTATAACTCACACAAGCAATATCCTCCTGTTTGTCCCCCTTCAGGCTCTCTCTTTTTTCAAATGGAACTTGTATTACAATGCCTGCAATTTCAAGGTTTGGAAGCAAATCACCAAGTGCCCAAGGGTAAGTCAGTGGGGTACCAGAATCACCGACGCTGCCAGATGAATGCCTAACTTCATGTCCGTGATTCAATGGATCCTCGTGAGGAGCCAATACCTCCTTCGACTTATCAGGATGGTTGTCCACAACCATACCCTGCGTCTCACAAGTAGTACCAATACCCTTGGCCACTTCTGCTGGTGGTTTACTGGTGTCGATGGAAGAACAACATCGAGAGGTTTTCCTTGCATGTGCTACATTATACAACACAAATTCTGACATCATCGAACTATCCAGATCGCCATTTTCTCTGAGATCTGAACACAAATAACTGGAGGCTTGCATCTGCCCAACCACTGAGTCATCTTTCTGCCTATCCTTCGCACCCCATGGACTTCTATTACTACTCTTCCTTCTACAACTGTTCACAGAGTGAAATGTATATACCCAATTAGAAGTACTGTCCGCCCTCCATGGCTTGGCTGATAGTACGTCTTCTTCGGGATCTTTCAGTGAAAACTCAAAAAATGGGACCCCATGTTTATGTTCCAGCTTAAGCTGGCCATGAAGGTGTGCAGGTGAAGAAGAAGCCATGCCCATACAGTGGTCGATGAACAAGGAACTAGTTTCCATCTCATGAGCTGTGTTTGAGAAGTCACTCAATAAAGATTTGCAGATTGTCTTACTCCTCTTAATGGTGGCTACTTCTTCACTTGCGTGTGGTACATAAACTGATGGACTTCTCAAAGATTTAGACTTCATGAAAGGATCTAACATTCGTCTAAAATGGCTGAAACGAGTTTTAGGGTCAGCTTTAGAGTACCGATCACTTTCAAGTCTATAAGTAGAAGAATAATAAGGCATTCCTAATTTTTCAGATGACGATTTGTGCAAACTGAATACCGTATCTCTTTCCAATGAATTTTTACCATCTTTAAGAGGGTCCGCTGTCCGGACGCATTTGAAGTTCGTTCTGTCTGTTGAGCCTCTTACTGCACACTCAGCTCCCGATAAATGTTCTCTGTCCTTCGAGTGCACAAGGGTTTCACGAAAGCCATCTGACGAGACATCTCCAGACGAAACACAAAGTAGGCCAGGCTGAGGCCTGATGATATTGTCTGACTTAGTAACTGACATGGAATTTGGATTTGAATCCCGACTGTAGCAAGAAACTGGAGATGATTTCTCCTCCGCAAGTGTTTTGGCCTCCTCATCTGGGTGAGTCAAAGATTCGATGATCTTAAAAGATGATGTGGTATCATTTCTACACGACAGTTCAATCTTCTCTCTTACTTCAACGGCTCCCATTGTTTTCAATCTCCTTACTTCGGTTGAGCTTTGATAAACAGAACCCCTCTTAGATGCTTCATTATCTGACAACATAGAAGCCCCAGAGGACGTGACTTTGCAAGAGGAACTCAAGGATTTATTAAAGGCAATATCAGGTAAGTTTCCACCCAGTTGCGAGAGGGAGCTTCTCGCAGTGGGTTTTCTTCTGTCATCCCTATTGTCTACATTTCTCCCATTACGGCAGTGTGAAAGACCACCATGTCTTGGGACCTCAACTACTTTGCAATACTTTTCAAAGTCTAGATCTGTGTCTAAGCCCATTGATTCATGTGCAACACTGCAAAAGATGAAAATTAGGAAAACAAGGTTAAAACGAAGTGTAGCACCCTGACAAATTTAAGAACAAAACGCTATTGATCAATCTGATGAAGGTAATCATTCTTGATTCGCCTTCAATCAAATATGTACTCACTCCTCTTTGGAAAAATAAACATGTATAATAATTAATAGCGCGTACAATTCACTCTAACAGGTGATGCAGTAAAATGTGATGCGCATGGATACAAGTTATGCCTTAGAATGAGAGACAGTTTCAAATCCGTCACCAGTGGAAATAAGTGAAAGTATATTCAGTAACAAATATATAGAGAGAAAAAAGGCACATTTTTATTTCTCACCATGTAATCACACTTCCTAAAAGACTTATAACATCAAAGAAAAAGAAATCAACATTAAACTACTCAGGATGACTCATATGACTAAGAAAACCTGGAAAAAGATTGATAGAACAGATCTTGAACTAACGAAGTGAAAACTTAATAAGGCACTGGTCCTGTTATCTGTTCAGATCTCACAAGAATAAAATTTTATAGAAAGAACAATAAGACCCCCTATTACTATTTTCTTGGGATCTAGTTAAGCTTAAGCATCTTATCACTCTAAGGAACCCTCATTTTCATTCTAGGGCAACAAAGAGAAGTGCCAAAAAAAAATGACCCACCTTCAAAAGCAATAATCTTCTTTAAAGAACAAAAGAAAGAAACCTCTTACAAGTCAGGAAGAGCCAAGAAAATAATACAGTAACTTCAAAGCAAGATAGAGAGAAGGAGGGAGAGAGAGCATGCCTGTGAGAGTGTTATTGAGTTACATGAGGAGAAGAATCAGACAGAGGGTGCTGTGTCTGCGGTTGGTCCTGGTTTTGTCTGCTAAGAATCTAAGTCTCCGTTTTTATGATGAGTGCTCTAAGGAGGACCGGTTTATCATTTGGTGACCAGACTACATTAATTGTCTTTTAACTTAATCAAAGTCTTCAATCATGTTGAGAGTAATTGTGGTATCCCTTAACCTAATAGTTTTTCCCTTACGCGTTAAAACAAAAGTTAATGTCTCCCCAATCCAAAAAAAAAAAACAATGACCGTCTTCCTCAGTCGGCTCTGGTCCTTGAGCATCTCCAGCGGTGGGAATCTAATGGGAAAGCTTTATTACCTGCGGCTTATAGACGTGGTAAAAAAAAAAGTAAAATCTCGTAACCTAACTCCAATAGTAAATCTAATCTTCAAGAGCAACCACAGTGGGCATAGCATACTAAACGATCAAAGAGTAAACATTTTATTTTTTGGTCCGCCTCAAACACAGCGGGTGCACGAGTAAATTTGATTGGGCGTTTGTGTAAGGTAGCGTCTGTAGTTGGGCGGTTGTCTAATGTAACGTCTGTTGAAACGGGCGTACGCCTATAAATACGTTTGGGTGGGGCGGACATTTGGTGAACGCTCGATGACAGGCGTAACCCAAAAGAACGCATGATGATAGACGCACGCCCAAGAAACGGGCGCTCTCTTGGCCGAACGCCTGATGGGGCGGAATCATAGTCAAACGCCCGTAATTTTTCTAACACGTGCAGCTAGTACGTGGGAATGCTGAAACGGGCGCACGCATAGCCATCCGTCTGGTTTATCAGGCGATTCCCTAGCCGAACGCATGTCTCACCAGGCGGACGGCTGGGTGAGCGCCTGTCTGTGTCGGACCAATACATGTTTGTCTTCTTTACACTTCCAAGCCATTTTTCTCCTGAACACTCACTAGATCACTAAAGGAACTCCGCCTACCACACCAATTTGTGAAAAGAATTCTCCAAAATCAAGTTTAACCCCTGATCAAGATTGCAAAGGCTGGGTTGATTTGATACAACTATTTCAAGTTACGATTATTTCAAAGGAAGGTAATAACCTCAAACTTTACTATAATTTTTAATGGATTTTAAAGGTTTACATTGTATTGTTTTGTTTATTAATTATATATATATATATATATATATATATATATATATATATATATATAT
>JAJJMC010006585.1:9196401-9237807 GCA_023531435.1 Papaver californicum | reverse complement strand
TATATATATATATATATATATATATATATATATATATATATATATATGTTTAAAGATTAATCATATGATTATAAAATAGATAAATTAGGTTTTAGAATTGTAGTTTTGGAATTGTAGTTTTGGAATTGGGTATAATTCTAGGGTTTACATGTAAATTGGGTATAAAAAATTTATGGGAATTTGTTGAATTGAAGTTAAAATTGATTAAGTAGTTAGTTAATTTGAGTTGGATTGTGGATAATTTTATGATTAATTGATTGATATCATTGTTTATGAAATTTGGGAACTTAATTATGTTATTTTGCAAACTTATGAAATTGTGTATGAAAAGATCATAAAGGTTTATTGTTTAAGAATTTGAGAGATAGATACAAAAAAAAACTAAATCAAACTCCCTCTTTTTCTTCTTATTAGGCGCAAACATTAACTCCATCTTTTCTCTCTTCATCGAATGTTCTTCTTTGTTGATTCTCATAAAACTTCACGCAGATTCTGAAGATGAACAGGAATAGAGTTACAAGACTGGGACGAATTGGGAACTTGAATCCAGCATCATGAATCTGGAAGTGGTGTAGTTGTTGATCCACATTTCGTTGTTGATTTGGTGAATGAAGAAGTTCAATCACCAGTGATTGATAACGAAATGTTTGTTCTAAGGAATCGAGCAAATTTGTTGGTCAGGATATTGACCCGTTCGATTGACGCTGGGGAGTTGATGAGTGTTGAAAAACAAAGATGAGTTCTACAAGTTCTTAAGGAGATAACAAATCTTTCTTCTGAAGAGAATGTTAGTTGCCCTCCTGAATGAATTATGGATTTTGTTCTACCTAGATGTTTTTATCTTTTAACACCACCATCGTAGCGTTGTTGGTTATGGTGTTAAACCTTATTAGTACTTTTATTACGAATATGAATCTCTTAATTTAGCTTGAATGAGTTGTTTGTAGTTTGTTTTTAATTTTTATTTTGGAGAAGACTATATAGGCGAAAAAATGAGTGCTTGGTAAAAAAAATCATCTAAATTAATTAATTACTCAAAATTTAAAAAGAAGTTCATTAACATTTAAGATAACAATATATCGGTTAAAAATAAACTGAAAATAACATTATTAGTTCATAAAAGTTGAAACTGAAAATGGCAATGGTAATAAGAATGTAAATTTGTAGGTTTCAGGTATTCCAATAATCCTTTAAGGTTGCCTTATCCTTCTCTGCGAAATGTTTGCCTTCCTAAGTTCGATGTACTCTCTTGTTACGGCATCCAACCCAGAGACATCCATCATCATTATACGAAACTCGTCGTCTGCTTCTTTCTTTGCGTCAAGTTTTTCTTTCCTAGCTTGTTTTGCTTTAAATTTTTCCGAAGACTCAGCTAGTTTTGCTGTAAACTCGGATTCTCTATGCGCCATCTTCATTTTTGTTTGTTCTGCATATTTGGTGTTGAAGTTTTGTTTCTCTTTAACAATAATTTTTATCATTTCATGTTGGCCACTCGATTTTGCTGTCATTTCGCCTCTTTTTTTCCCATATGAAGGTTATATGTGTTAGGTATATCTCGTATTTCTTCATCGCCACTGGAATTGTCTTCGCTTGTTTCCAGTCTTTCCCGATTTTCCTCGCCGCTTTCAGAATCTTTCTCAGCTTGTGATGAATCAAAAACAGTTATCGATCGTCGTGAATATTTTATATTTTCCAACATAATTGCGTAGCACTCTTCATGCTTAAATCTTTTGCCACCATTAGCTTCCTTGAAAATCTTTCTTACTTCGTCAATCTGTCTTTTTTTATAAAGTTTAGTGGAGGATATACAAATCAAAACAATAATGTAAGCGTCAAAATTAAACGGGTACTTACGTTTGTTTCTGGTCCCCATCCAGTATGGTATTCATGTTTCACTTCCGCCTCTTTTGCAGAGTAAAGTGCCACATCTTTACTTATTCCCTGAAATTGTTTCTGAATGGAGGTCCAAGTGCGCCCCGGCATTGAAGGTACGACTTCTTTCATCCCATTTAATATGCGAGACCATAATCTTTCTTCTGATTGATCGGAACCAATACTACAATCTTGAGATATTGACAAATGAATTTTACACATCGTTACATCTTCAAATGTAGTAAAATTTAGACCTTGTGGTTTTGGTGCCATAATTCTAACTGATTTAGAAGATAAGTATATGAAAAAGAACTAAGTTTTTCTCGTATACAAATTAGTAGTATGAAAATGGATTAGTAGTAATATACTCAATCAATTAATCCATCCATTTATAGGTATGTCAAAATATAGCCGTTACAACGGTAATAATTTTCAACGGCTACCTGGATAGGCGCTCGCCCAGAGTAACGCCCCCAAACAGGTGTAGCCACAGACGCACACTTATAAGAGGCTTAGAACCAGGCGGATCCATATACGCACACTTGAAGTAGGCGGAGGTATAGACAGACGCCCACACTTTGGCGGAGACGTAGACAGACGCTTGATTTGGACGTTGATTTGGTTAACGCCTCTCATTGGGCGTGCTCCTACCGTAACGCTCTGTTGGACGCAACGTTGGGTGAACGCTTCATCAGGCGTAATATTGGTTCACGCCCGATAAATGAAACGTATGTCTAGAGTTACGCCTGCCATGAGACGGATAACTAGCACAACGCCTAGCACGAGACGGAGACCTAGCTGCACGCTCGACTATAACCTCGTTTGGTCCAGTACTCGGACCATTTTTGATCCTGAACAGTTCCAAAAGTGGAACAAAGACTTAATTTACTCGCCCCACTAATCTTCAATTTGGACGGGCCAAAGACCAAATATGGGTTTGGGCCGTCATTTAGTCCAATGACTGTGGTTGCTCTAATGGGGCTAAAGGAGTAACTGTGAAGCAGGTGGTGATTTTAACCCGGAGGCGATTGCCGTCGGATGTCAAACAGCTGATGGTTCACCAAACAGTCACGGTTCTTATGGATCACCAAACGGTCACGGTTTTTAGAAATTACAACGATTATATCCGTTGTAAATGGTTGTGACGAAATAAGTGTTGTTGGATATATCTGTAACGCAAATATTTGTCTCAAATTTGACACGCTACAAAAATCCCCCTACAATTCTTTCGACGCGTGAAGTGCGTGCACACCCACTTGACCGTTTCTTTCTTTCTTACATTTAACCGTGGTTGTTTGGTGAACCATAAGAACCATGGTCGTTTGGTTAACCATCAGTTGCTTGACATCCGACGACCCAATTTCACTGGTCATCACATCCGACAGCCGCGATCACTCCTGGTCAAAATTGATACCTGCTTCACTGTTAACTTCTTGTTCACTGTCCAATTTCGCTGCTTCACTGTTTACTCCCTTGTTCAAGTGGGCGTGCACGCACTTCGCGCGTCGGAAGAATTGTAGGGGGCTATTTTTAGTGTGTCAAAGTTGAGACAAATATTTCCATTACAAATATATTCAGCAATACTAATTTCGTGACAGCCATATCCAATGGATATAATCGTTGCAATTGGTGAAAACTGTGGTTGTTTGGTGAACCATAAGAGCCGTGGCCGTTTGGCTAACCATCAGTTGTTTGACATCCGACGGCCAAATTTTCTTGGTCAACCCATCCTACAGCCGCGATCGCCTCCGGGTCAAAATCACCACCTGCTTTACTGTTCACTCCCTTAGCCCCGATCGCGTCCGTCGGATGAGTTGACCGAAAAAATTGGGTCGTCGGATGTCAAGCAGTGATGGTTAACCAAACAACCACGGTTTTCACCAATTGCAACGATTATATCCGTTGCATATGGCTGTGACGAAATAAGTATTGCTGAAAATATTTGTAATGGAAATATTTGTCTCAACTTTGACACACTAAAAATAGCTCCCTACAATTCTTTCGACGTACAAAGCGCATGCATGCCCACTAGTTTTTAACAAGGTATCACTGGGGCTAAGGAATAAACAATGAAGCAGGTGTCGATTTTGGCCAGAGACGATTGCGGCCGTCGGATGAGCTGACAGAAAAAATTGGGTCGTCGAATGTCAAGCAGCTGATGGTTAACCAAACGGCCACGGTTTTTTTGGTTCACGAACAATCACGGTTTTTAGAAATTACAACGATTATATCCATTTCAAATGGTTATGACGAATTAAGTGTTACTTAATAGTTTTATAACGAAAATATCTTTTTCAAATTTGACACACTAAAAATAGCCCCGGTTTTTAAAAATTACAACAATTATATCCGTTCCAAATGGTTATGACGAAATAAGTGTTGTTGAATAATTTTGTAACGAAAATATTTATCTCAAATTTAACACACTAAAAATAGCCCTTACAATTCTTTTGACGTGCAAAACACGTGCACGCATACTAATTTTTAACAAGGTATCACTGGGGCTACGGTTTCGGCTTAACCTCTTCGATCGATTCTCAAATGTGTAAAAGAGAGAGAAATTAGATCTAATTCTCAGTCGTTTTCCTACAACCACAATAGAAGTCGTAAAAATTATTTTTGTTTATCATTTATTTTTGGATTAAAATTACACTCTTGCTTGTCTTATGTAGTCAATTTTTATATGGAATCACAATCATGCCTTCATATCAAAAGTGTGTACAATTTTAAATAGTGTAAACTTGCCAATTTTCACGTCAGTAGTACATCAAGCTTTTTTTCATCTCGATTCGTTTCCGTCATGAAATCCACTCTTGGATATTGTTAAGCTGTATATTGGTATTATAATGTAATGCTTTATTTCGTGTGTGAAATTGATGACGAGCTTCACTTGCTTAAATCGGGGATGTTAAGTTAATAATAGCTTCTCATGTTATAGCTCATGTATTTATTACTTATTACTTAAATAAGATAGTGATTTAATTAAGCAAACAAACTTTAATAGTTATTAAATATAGTCCAAAAAACTAAACATGATTATCATATATAGTCCAAAATAAATTAATAAATTATCAAATCTCCAGATCAATAAAAAATAAAATCATATTAATTAATACTTCCTTCGTTTCAGGAAAAGAGTTATTTTTACTATTTGCACAATTATTAAGACAAGGATGAGAGATAATAGTTTTTTTAATTTATTTCCAAATTTACCCTCAAATGAAGAAGATGATGGAAAATGAAGGAAACTTTAAAAAAAGGGTAGTTTTGAAAGTTTGTCATAATAAAAATGAAAGTAACTCTTTTGCTGGAACAAAAATTTAAAGAGAAAATAACTCTTTTCCTGAGTATTAGTTACACTATGAAAATCTTTGATATATATATATATATATATATATATATATATATATATATTTTAATGAATTTGAAGAATAATCAATATTCTTAATCAATTTTAGTGTAACTATGATTGAAAAAAAGAACATAATTGATGATTTAGATAAAAAATTCTATAAAAAAAATCATGGAGTTTTAAATGAATGATTTTAGCCTTTTAGATGAAGAATCGAGACCTTAGTTAATTCACATTGATTAATCTTGTTGGTGAAATTTTTAAGAAAAAAATTAATATTAATTAGAATATAAATCAATCTAGATTAAAGGATAATTATGGTTTAATTTGATTTTAGAAAAGGAAGTATGGATTAGGATTTAAACTTGGATAGGTTTATGAGCATAGTGAGAGAAGGATTAGAATTACCTTGCATCACAATTTGATTTAGATTTAAGAAAAAATTAAGGTTTATTCTAATTTTAAAAAAGAACTAGGATTAAATTTAGTTATTAGGGAAGAATTAAGGTTTGTTTGGTTTTTAATTCAATTTAATATTTTTGGGTTATAAATAATAAATGCATGCGCTATATATAATAGAAGCCTTAATAGTAGACACCACACATTCTGCAATAAGCATCTAATTTAGATATACATATGTTGATAATATGTATCACGTATTTGGCTCCATCGGATGTTCTTCGTTAATATCATATCATACGTCGATGATATGTCTAAGGCACATATCATTTAACAAAAGCATTCCAGTGGAAACCAAACAAAAGCATAATAACATGATTGCACTTATTCACAATTTTATCATGACTAAATCGTTATTTTTCCAACTTATTAATATAAAGCCTATATAAAAAAAAAAATTCATATTTTATGTGTCGTGATCATGAAACAAATAAATTTCATCTACACGACAACAAGTGATTTTAAAAAGAACTTATAAAAACAATATTGGTCATTCAAATTTGATTCAAAGGTTAAAACCTCTTAAAATTAATTATTTAGACAATTTTCTACATGACAGCAGGTGATTAAGCTGTTATTTATCCAACTCATTAATACAAACCCTTTAATAAAGAAGAAGTTTTATATTTTGAAGGCTGATGCAGGGGCCCTAAAATCTTGGAGGGGCTCCTCTAATAAGACGAAATAGAGACATTTTGAAGTAAAACTCAAAAACCCATTATCCATAATATTTTCACAATGCCTAAACCACCCTTGATTAGTTAATCTTAATTACATTAATTAATTGATAAATTAAGCTAATCATGATTAATTAAACATAATCTTTTACTTAATCAAATGATTTGAATTTATTTATTTTTTTGAATTTGTGTTTGGTGGGAAGAAAAACTAGATGAAATTTAAGAAAATTTTGTCGTTTTTTTTTATACCCTAAATTTTGATTCAATAAACCATAGTAGCATTGAGTATACCTCTAACTTAAACTCTTGATCTTTTTATGGCTCAAATTTGATGAAATCACGATTTGAAAGATTGATTTTTGTTGTTCAGAGAAACTTACGGTTGGGTTTCATGTCGAACCCAACCGTAACACCAAGAACACCCCAGATTTACGGTTGGGTTTTCAACCAGACCCAACCGTAAGTAGAAGAAAATGAAGAACACCATTTTTCCAATAGTTACGGTTGGGTTTTCAACCAGACCCAACCGTAAGTAGAGGAAAAATGATGAACACCATTTTTTCCCATAGTTACGGATGGGTTTTAAGGCAAAACTCAACCGTAACACATCCTTCTGAGCATTTATTTTTTAGGTCAAATTTGAGTGTTAAATTCAAAATTTTGAAATTATTCAATCATTTTAACTAGATTGAAGGTAAATTGGGTCATTCAAACAAAGAAAAAAACGAAAAACACACAAATTAGAGAATCCAATTTTAAGTTATCCAGTAGAATTTACGGTTGGGTTTCGACTTAGAACCCAACCGTAAGTTCTAGTGTTAGTTTTAGTGCATATTTCATCATATAGTTACGGTTGGGTTTTGCCTTGAAACCCAACCGTAAATGCTCCTGTTAACTTTTTTTTTTTGATTTTCAATATACTCCAAATTGGGTTTAAAACACACATTTTTAACTTATTCAATCTATTGTAATAGATTTAAAGTAGTACATTAAAGGAAAAAAACAAAGGAAACAAAATACAATAGATCATTGGACGATTACACTTAAACACTTAAAGATAATAGCGATAATCAAGCACCTGACTTGTTTCCATAATACGATAGCAATCTGTATGCTTGAACTCCTCCCCATGTTTGATTCTATATTGCTCAATAGCCAACACATGCTGAAAAAAACAAATCAATTATAAGTTTAAATTTTTGAAATATCTTTTTAATGAACGATTTATTAATCGACAAACTTACTATTTCCACACCGTTCTCGTTGGGACGTGCTTCGAATCTCATTTGCATTTCCAGTTTTAAGTTGATCATTTGTTGATACAACGCCTCAAACCGTCTCTTGATGGCTCTCCACGTCCTATGATTTTCATTCCCCTCTAATGCCGCAAACATTCGAAACACACGCTTCCACCAAGGATCAGTATCTTGTTCCTCATGCCAATCTTCTTGTGAAACGACGTTGTCATTGTCGTTTTTGAATGCTCTATCGTAAGCATGCTCTACCATCGTATGCCACGCTCGAACAAATGTAACATCTTCATCATTCGTGTATGTAGTTACCATTTTTAGTGATTCAAAGGGTATGGTGTGAATGAGTTGGAAAGTCTAGAATTAGCATGACAATGAAAGGGATAGAGAATAATGAGAAAGTGACAAGGAAAGGTATCCTTTTATAGCGAAAAAATACCCAACGGCTAGATTTTCAAATAAAAAATCCGTTGGAATTGTCTACTTTAAGGAGACACAAATTCTGACAGTTTTGAGAATCCAGTAGAATTTACGGTTGGGTTCCGGCTTAGAACCCAACCGTAAGTTGTAGTGTTAGTTTTAGTGCAATTTTAATCATATATTTACGGTTGGGTTTTGCCTTGAAACCCAACCGTAAACAAGTTGTGGTGTTTGTGCAAATTATTTTACGGTTGGGTTTAGTAATTGAACCCAACCGTAAAATTGAGTTTTTTTAGTAGGAATTGTAGTTACGGTTGGAGGAGATAATGTACGAAGTAAAGCACTATAGATTGGGCAACTTACACGGAGAACAAGAGTGTGTTTGTCCTAACATGTCAAGTTTGGGACTTCCTTGCCGGCATATGATGCCCAAGTACGAAGAAGACGGTGTGATCCCAATTCAAGATATTGATCCGTTTTGGCAACAATTGTCTTTCGATGAACCCATCGTCGAGCAAGATTTTGGTGCATCGTTTGCCGACACCTACGTTGGAAAGGCTCTAGCCAAGAAATACGAAATATTAAATCAGGCGCAAAGGCAAATTTGGTTGACTAAGTTGAGTTACTTCGTGTTTCCGCACACAAGGTACGCTGTCAAGGAACCAATTAGAGAGAAGAGAAAAGGTAGGCCTTCTACCAAAGAATCGAGGGCCGTGGGACGCAAAAAAGCTAGGGAATTGCATGACGAATCAAAGAAAATAAACCCTTCTGCATTTGAGCATTTGCAAAAGGAATATGAAGCAGAGGATGAGAAGCAGGATGATGCTCAACGAAAAAGAAGTCAAACGGAACAAGGTGGACAAAGTCTAGTAGATATTAAAGGAAAAGGTCCCGCGGTTCCCACTCAAGAAAGTTCAACAATTGAACTTGGTGCCAAGGGAAAAGTTCCTGCACACCCAAACTCAAGAAGAGTAAGTATGAAGGAATTAGCAAGAAGAAAAAAAAAAGTTAGTATGAAAGAATTAGCAAGAAGAAAAGAAAAAGTTAAAGGCAATACATTAGTGGTTGAAGAGCCACATACGATCCGGATTGCAAGAGGATTGATGCAATTTCCATCTAACTTTTTTCAAGAATTTAGAATGGAAAAATCGTCCGAACCGAGCACATTATTTTTGAAAATTATATGTCATCGTTTCCGGCTTTTTTTCGTCCATACATAAAGGCCACCGACGATGTTGCCGGTGATGGTAATTGTGGATACCATGTATTCATCAAACAAGTTGGACCATTTAGCGGAGCAGCAGGGTTGGGTATGGACGAAATAGCTTATGTAAGGCATAAATCAGCGGTTGAACTACGCTCTTACCCGGATTTATACAAGCCAATGATGTGTGCATATAAAGATGAAGAGTCGTTGTTAAACGAGGAGTTCATTACGTTCGAAAGGCGTTTAATAGGCAACACGAATTGCACTAGCGAGTATTGGATGAGCATGCCAATATGTGGCCAAATCCTCGCCAACGCTTTCAATTGCGTCATCCATTATATCTCAAATGGATATTGTTTTACATTTGCACCAACAAGATCAACATTTATCGAACAATTGGATAATAGAAGATGTGTGATTGGGCTGGTGCAGAACTGCCATTTTGTCGGTCTCAAGTTGAAAGAAGGAAGTCCATTACCCCCGTTACATGATGGATACGACGGTGACATCGCCAAGTGTTGGTGTCACCGGTTCGAGCAAAATTTCGAACTCTGGAAGGCATTAAACCCCCCCCCCCCCCGACCTTTCAATTCATATCATTTGTTTCTGACTCGGAGTCGGAATGATAATATAGTAATATTCACTAAATTTAATATTTATAGTAACAATATCATATGTATGTTAGAGGAATAATAATATGAATATAGTTTTTTGGAAATGAAAAATTTGTAATATCATATGTAAACATGTCACTACAAAATTCACCCAGGTTTACGGTTAGGTTTTCAGTCAAAACCCAACCGTAAACCTGTCACTACACACTTATGACAGTTTTACGGTTGGGTTTGGAGTCAAAACCCAACCGTAAACCTTCCAGAATTTTTTTTCCCAGTTTTACGGTTGGGTTTTGACTCCAAACCCAACCGTAAAACTGTCACACAAATTTTCACCCAGTTTTACTGTTGGGTTTGGACTCCAAACCCAAACGTAAAAATGATGTTAAAAAAGTTCAGCCAGGTTTACGGTTGGGTTTGGACT
Source organism: Papaver californicum (assembly GCA_023531435.1). NCBI lineage: Eukaryota > Viridiplantae > Streptophyta > Magnoliopsida > Ranunculales > Papaveraceae > Papaver > Papaver californicum. Next base: position 9,227,529 of record JAJJMC010006585.1, on the reverse strand, counting down.
CAAAACCAACCGTAAGTATTCTTGTTAACCTTTTTTTGGAATTTCAATTCACTCAAAATTGGGTTCAAAACACAAAATTTATGTAAACATCATTACTTTGACCACATTACAACCCATGAAATCATTAAAGTAACCTGGGATACAATTGAAATTACCACTAACAAACCCAAATGGCATTACATAAGAACTAATAAATAGGTTTGCGAGTGAGCAAAAAGTCCTTTAGGATGTGATAATGAGGTAGGTATAAAAAGGGCCATATTTTCCATCTCCTCCATTCCTGAAGAGATCTCTGTAAAACCTCATCTTCGGTTTCACCCCTAAGTCGTAGTTGACCAATAATACGAACTAATGCCATAAATTGTTCTACGTATCGGTGTATAGTGTTATATCGACAAATCAACTTGACGTGATCACGGTTATAAGGGTTGCCGGTTTCAGAACAAAAGTTTTCATGGATTGTTTGCCAATAACTCGGACTCGTTATACCACTTTGCCTTCGTTCTTCTCCTCTTTTTGGAAAACATAATACATAGTTGTGGCAAATACATAAATCTTCATCCAAAGAAAAATCTGGATTTTTAATCCCAGGTTGACCCATATTCCACTATGTTAGAGTACTAGTTTTGTTAGAGATGATTGTTGTAAAATAAAGGTTCAATTTTTTTAAACAATGGATGGGTTGGATATATACTCAACTATTTCACTTATAAACCAGAAGTGTAACGGCTCTATTTTGAAAAATGGGTCGTACAAGGTTTCAACGGCTCTATTTGCAAACCCAAGAAAGCTTCAAAAACAACCCAAAACATTCCTCAAATGGATTTTACGGTTGGGTATTGACTCAAACCCAACCGTAAAATCCTTGGGAATTGATGTGTTAGTTTTAGTTACAATTTCATCATATATTTACGGTTGGGTTTTGCCTTAAAACCCAACCGTAAACCATCCTTTGTAGCATTGAGTTTTAAGGTCAAATTTGGGTTTCAAAATCAAAAATTTGAACTTATTCAATCATTTTAACTAGATTGAAGGTAAATTGGGTCATTCAAACAAAGAAAAAACGAAAAACACACAAATTAAAGAATCCAATTTTGAGTGATCCAGTAGAATTTACGGTTGGGTTTTAGCTGAAAACCCAACCGTAAAATTGTAGTATGAAAATATGACAGTTTTACGGTTGGGTTTTGGCAAGAGACCCAACCGTAAAACTGTCACATCACATTTTCACACTACAGTTTTACGGTTGGGTTTTGCCTGGAAACCCAACCGTAAACCATCCTTTGTAGCATTGAGTTTTAAGGTCAAATTTGGGTTTCAAAATCAAAAATTTGAACTTATTCAATCATTTTAACTAGATCGAAGGTAAATTGGGTCATTCAAACAAAGAAAAAAACGAAAAACACACAAATTAGAGAATCCAATTTTAAGTTATCCAGTAGAATTTACGGTTGGGTTTTGGCTGAAAACCCAACCGTAAAACTGTAGTATGAAAATATGACAGTTTTACGGTTGGGTTTTTGGCTAGAGACCCAACCGTAAACCTTCAACATTTTTCATTTTGCCAGTTTTACGGTTGGGTTTTGCTTAGAAACCCAACCGTAACACTAATTTTTGGGGGTATCTTGACCTGCTTTTCCCATTGCATGGTTTCCAACTTCAAATAACTGGAAATAAAACAAGTAATACACAAATTTTAAGTTTAATTTTTATAATTCACGTGCAAGTTAAATTCAAACTTCAAATCCAACTTCACATTAAAGGTACAAGTAATTCACTCACAAAAAAAAAAAAACATAGACATAGAGTTAGGGAGAAGGAGGAAGGGTAGGTCGATGACTTTGACGAGGTCTTTTTTTGCTCATAAGATTACGATGAGCAGCACCGCCACGAGTACGAGCACCAGCACGACCGCCTCGAGTACGAGCACCACGTTGCGCATCCTCGGCTTCATCACGAGTACTGATGCGTCATCCCGAGATCACCCTGAAACCACTGTAGATAGTGAACGTTGACCCTGTTGCCCGAGTTGTCAGCAAAGAAGATGGTGCCGAGCATATATAACAGATACGCTTTGGATGTTCGAATAGCTCTGGTGTCATCTATGACGACCCCAGCCATTTCCAACTTTGCGGTACCTCCAAACTTCTCCCTTAGTGAACGCAGCAATATTTTCTTGCTCATACCTTGACCTTTCTTCGTTGGCATCCCCGGTTTATCTCCACTGACCAACTTAAACTCAGATTCGGCTTCGCTCTTCTCCCATCCAAGTGTATCTTTCACAAGTGCATAAAGATCACTCCATGACATGTTGTTGTTAAAACCCTCAGAAACTGATTTACCATCCACCTCCAGGCCAAGAATTGATTGGACATCATCCGGCGTTATTGTCATCTTGCCGAATGGGAGATGAAACGTATCGGTTTCAGGCCAATAACGTTCCCTGAAGGCTGCGCAGACGACACTGTCATACTCTCACATCGAATTGGTAATTCCGGGAGCTAACCCGGTACCATTTACGAGAATTTATAGGGTAGTATATTCATCAGTTAAGGGCCAATGTTGAGCCCTTTGATGAACCAATTTCTTGATCGTCTGTGTATGATCCTACAAAGAATAAAAACAAATTTGTTTTACTTACAAAAGTTAACAAACAATAATTTAACATAACAAGAGAAGTGTTTAGATTAATACCTTGGACGCAGCAACTTTGGCAGCCCATGAATGGGGATAACCAAATAATATTGCAGATTTTTTTGGGGCCTCATCCCAAAGTCCTCCATTCCTCCTCTTATGCCACGGTTGAGGTTCGGCCTTTTCTTTGGGAATTTCTTTGGCAACCCTTTTCTTTGCCTTTTCTTTGGGAATTTCTTTACCTTTGCCTTGAGGGACATGTTGTTCTCTGTCCCTCTCTTCTTCCTCGTGTTATTGCTCTTGTGGTGGTTCTCTAATCATAAGAGCACCTCTAGGTGTTGGTAGATCACCCAAGCCTTGGAACATACTATATTCCTCTTGTGCAATTTGAGGAACACTACCACCCCCTACCTCAAAAGATGGATTATGGGTCTTACTCACGCCTCTCTTCTGAATCCCTAAATGCTTTCCGTGGCGAGAGGTTGGAGTGTGAGAAATTGGTGTTAAATTGTTACCCCTCTTATTCTTCCTACAACACACAAGCAATACAAGTTAGATAATTTCCAAGCAATTCAACTTCAACTAAAAAAAAAATTGACTACACAGGATTATTTACGATTGGGTTTTTTTCAAAAGTCAACCGTAAATTTTTAGTTGAAAATTTTGTCACTATTTTACGGTTAGGTTTTTAAAAAAAAACAACCGTAGAACACATGTAGCCTGATGTGCACACTATTTTTACGGTTGGGTTTTTCTTAAAATCCAACTGTAATACTCTAACAAAATTTTTGTGTGCGCTATTGTTACGGTTGGGTTTTGCTCAAAACCCAAACGTAAATTGTTTTAAAAAAATGGCGCAAATTGTTTACGGTTGGGTTCAATTTTGAAACCCAACCGTAATATCCTTAACTCTTCATCTTCTTCCCTTAGATTCACGGTTGGGTATTGAAAAAAATCCAACCGTAAATCAAAGAACATGATATATTACAGTTGGGTTTTCGCACGAACCCAACTGTAATGTTAAGAACATGATATATTACGGTTGGGTTTTCACACGAACCCAACTGTAATATCAACTGTGTCCAATATTTTTAAACCAAAAACACAATCAAACATGCGAATCAATCAATTACAAGTTCTAAGAATAACATGGGTTTTCTTCAATACCTTAGATACACCATTGTTGGATTTTTCGGTGATTGATTTTGCTTTTCACTATCGATTTCTTCTTGAATCTCTTGATTAGGTTGAAAGGAGCAGGGTTTATTGCCATCACTACTACCTTTAACGCCTTTAGTATGCTTCTTCATCTCGAATTGTTGAGTTTAATCGACGAAGAATTTTACGAATCGGCGATGAATTTCGATGGATTATGGTTGGGTTTTTCTTTGTTTAGTTTTTGAAAGTTATGAATAATGTTAAGGGTGTTTAGGTTTTAATTGGCATAGGGTAAAATCGACATTTAACCAAACCCCTAGGACATCCCTTAACGTAAAATTGGGTCACCTCGCCTCCACTTGGAGCCCCTCCAAGATTTTGGAGCCCCTATATCAAGCTTCTATATTTTATATATCCCGATCATGTAACAAATAATTATCATCTACATGGCAACATGTGATTTTAAAAAGAACATAGAAAAACAATCTTGATCATTCAAACTTGATTCAAAGATTGAAACCTTTAAAAATTAATTATCTAGACAATTGTGATCTCCCCAAAAGTTAGGCATTAAATATTTAAGAACTTAATCTAACAATAAAGTATATGAACAACTTACACTAAAAATATCTACGCCCGAGCATGATTGGCGCCCGGTCAACAATTCACCTAGAATGCAACCAGTTTTTCGTAAGTCAATAATACCTACATCATAGTTCGTACCCCAAAAATAAGGTTCGGATCTCTATAACATAAACTGGCTACCCGACTACTCATTGGATTTTTTTGCGAGGATCAGAGAATGAAGTTGATCCATTACCAGAATTCTCGAGAATTCCTTCGTCTTGAAGTATAAGTTGTGATCCATTGATATTACGACGCAAGACTCTTAGGTTGTGACTACGCTCAATTCCAGATAACAATTGATGCATATAAGAATTCATCTGCCAATATTTTGAAGAATACTCAAAATAAAGTAGAGATGAATAGATATTCATAAGACTTGATGCATTTATTTATATTTTTATCGAGCAAAAAATAAAGAAAGCAGAGAACAATTTCTACATTAAATAAATGAGAACATCATACTACAAGAAAATTGGTGTATTGCAACACCCTATTCATGTGGCAAAAACTCATTGTTCATGTGGCAAAAGCCTTTTGTCACATAATATTTTTTTGCCACACTTGTGGTCACAACTTATGTGACAAGAAGTTATTGCCACATCTTTGGTACACCGTGGCAAAAGCTGAGTTTTTTACCACACCCAACGGTGAGGCAATAACATGAGGCAAAAATCTCTTTTCTAATTTAATTTAATTAAAACTTATTTTATTTTATTTTAAAAAATTTATACTAGGATTTTTTTTAATTTATATAAATGGATTTTTTAATTTACTTTTTGTTTCTATTTTAAAATTAATTTTTATAATGTTATTTCATTCCTATTTTTTCTTTTGATCTTTCATATAATTTTTAAGAATTCGATAAATCTAAAAGAGGAAAAAATTTAAAAATTAAAAGGAACAAAAATCTCATTTAATTTTATTTCATTTACAAATTTAGTACAGAAATAAAATATAAATTTAATTTTGTCAATACATGCATCACATAGATAAATGATATATCATAGGATAATTACATGACAATATCATAGTTTGAGAAAAAAACAAGAAAAAAACTAAACTTTATCCCGATCTTGTTTTATGCTCCTGTAAAATCAACATTTAAGGAAGATAAGTATCTTCATAAATCGAAATTGTTCCAAATATGTATATAACCATTGTATTTATGGAAGATATGAAAATTACCTTGCAAGGGAAACATTCTCAATTTGATTAGCAGTATCCACTAGGTCTTGTAGATCAACAAATTTTATTAAACTAGATCTAGTTTAAAAAAACGGGAAATGGGTCTATTGCCCAAGATTCTCTAATTGATGATTCTAATGGACTTGTAAAAATTAGGGATGGGTGAAATGGGCACAAAAGATTTTATACAATTTAAAACAAATCACAAAAACACTCATAACTCTCAAAATATATATCCGATTTTAATAAAACTTATATTTTTGAAAAGGATTTTAATTTCTCTTCAAAACAATATCCATTGTTGTTAGTGAATTCGGAATTTTTTTTTTCGAAAGAAAATAGTTAGGATGAAACTGGTTGCATCCTGTTTTAAACGAAGAAAATAAAAATATTCGAATAATAGCTAGGATGAAACTGGTTGCATCCTGTTTTAAACTAAGAAAATAAAAATATTCGAATAATAGCTAAGATGAAACTGGTTGCATCTTGGTTTAAAATAAAATTGAAAAAAAATCGAATAATAGCTAGGATGAAACTGGTTGCATCCTGGTTTAAAATAAAATTGAAAAAAAATATTTGAATAATATCTAGGATGAAACTAGTATCATCATGTTCAAAACACTCAAAAAAAATCGGTACATGGCTCAAAAGTGCTTGAGAAGAAGAAAAAAAGCTAAAAATAACAAAACAGGAAATCTGCAACGTTTTATTGGTGTTACAAATTAACTGTTACAACAAAGCTAAAGATAAACGTTGCAAAAATGAAAATAAACATTGCTGATTTGTTGAAGGAAAATCGTTGCAGTTGAAAATAAACGTTGTAAAGCTGAAGAACAACGTTGCTAATTGGTTAAAGAAACCGTTGCAGCTGAAGAACAAACGTTGCTAATGGGTTGAATAAACCGTTGCCTTTTTTCTGTTCGTCGTCTTCTTCAACACCAGTAGAAAAAAAATCGGATTTTATTTTTTCGATCTTTTTAGCTTCCTGAGCTCAAAAAACCGTTGCCTTTTCTCAATCACCTGCTGATGTAGCCATTTATTTATAACTAACAGATTATGAACAGAAACAGAAACATAAAGATACATTGATTCATCACCGTATGCATCCCTCCAAGTTGACACAAGAAGAACAGTGACCCAAGTATCAACACAACAATTATAAAAATTAGCAAAAGAAAAATACTCTTGACTAACGAACATCTTGCCTCTATCATATATCCAGCGAGCAGATTGATGAGAAAGAAAATACAATCAACAACTATTACTTGGAAACTCACCGTATCCATGTTACCAATCATGTGAAAAATTCTGAAGAATCTAAAGCAACTTTTTGAAAGTGTAAGCATCAACATAGAAGTAAAAACATGAATTCCAACAAGTTCAGCTGATAAACTTACAACTCTAATGGCACCTCAGTAACTCTAAATTCGGGATTAATACAGTGTAGTAGTTGTCCACTAATTAGTATTATAGGTGAGCGCAGTAGTGAAGTGTTATTATTCTTATTATACACTATACGGAGTAGAAAAAGAGGGTATTTTAGTCCGTCTATAAATATGAGTTTACTAAAAGACAAACACATTAGTATCTTTATAGAATCTTGGATATTTCAACAGTATCTTATTTTAAAAGTATTTACACCCAGAAAATAAAAAATATGGGTTATATAACCAATAAACTATTAAAAAAAACGAGAATGAAGGAAAAAAAGAGGTTAAAACATTATCAAATCTAAAGAAATAGAGAAATTTTTATGTAAAATATCAAAACCCTAAACATAAATTAGATCTCAACGAAACAACTCCTTAAGTTTGTAAAATTGTTGCAGAGACTGTGGATTCTTTCATTAATAGTCATCAACCCTTAAGAGAATAATAATCAAAAGATTTTCCCTTTGTTTTTACCTAATCAAGCTAACCTTCTTGAAACGCAACTGGTCAAATTACAATTGAATAACCCAAGTTCCCAAGCATAATAAGAATATCAAAACTTCAAAAACTTCTTTGGAAATTTGATTATCATTGATTATCAACGAAATATGAATATTTTTTTTTAGATCTGAACCCGTAAAAGAGAAAAAGAGGGAAAGATAAGAAGAGAGGTTAAAGAGAAGTGAATCCGACTTTGTGCACAACCATTTAACCAAGGGTGCACGCTCCTCATTTTATCATTGGCTATATACCTAACCGTAGTTATTTAGCGTATTTATAATTATTGCCTTTTGAAATGAAACCTATTATTGGAGTTGCAGTCCCTTGGTTTTGGGGGTTGTATAGGATTCAAATGTCATAAATGGTGTACAGGGGGTATCTAATCTATAGTAAAAGTCAAAAATATTCTTCCTCCATAAATAAACCTAAATCTAACAACTGTTCATAAAAAAAAACACTAAATCTATTATTCTTCTCCATCATAATTCATGATTGAACTAAAAAAATAAATCAATTTCAGTTTCAGGAACTACTTACGGCCATGAACAACTGAATTCCTAGTTGTAAACGCTCACTACGGCTATGAGTTCGTATGTTCCTAACCACAAGTAATTCATCTACGGATAGGATTTAAACATTTCCAGCCGTATGATAATAATTTTTGTTGTTTACGGCTGGAAAATGACAAATTTCTAACCGTAAATGAAATACATACTCATTTTCATACCGAGTACGCACTTATTACGGCTATAAATTTATCAATTCCTAACCAAAATGAACTAGGGAATGAATCAATATGGGGATCTCTCTATATGGATTTGAGTGTATTGACCGTGAGTATCTATATGGCTTTGAGTGTATTGACTGTGATGATGTTGACAACAACCTGCATCAATTAGTATCTCATCAAATTTTGTATCCTAAAGATAAGTAGTGATGAACAGTCCCTAGTTACATTTTTCTCTCCCCTCACCCGTCCGAGCTCGTTTTGAATATATTTCATTTTTAGGAGAGATAATCGCCTGCCAGTCACAACATGGTTGAAAGCGGTAAGGATATCTTTACATTGCGCCTTCGAGCAGTAGAGAAACTCACACATGTTGTTTCATCATGGATTGAGTTGTTTGATTGATAGGTTCTTAGTACATGGTGACACTTATGAAAGGAAAGGCTTTTTGTGTACTCTTTCATTCCTCAGGTGCAACTCTCCTGAGCTTTGTTATTTCTTGTTGTGTTGTTGGATATTAAATGGTAGATAACTTTATGATGTATTGATGTGATTTTAGAATAGTGGTAAAAAGGGTTTGATTCTCAGACTTGTGAAGATTCGATTTCTAGACCTAATTTTTAATGATTAAAAATGAAGAAGATTAAAACAAAGTTGAATTAAAATTGATGGGAATAACTAGGGTTAAGGATTCCACTATTAACCAATATTTCAAGTGATAAAATCTTACAATTCTTGTACTCAACTTATTCTAAATATTGCCAAAGTTAGGTTTTTGAGAGAATAATTGTAAATCTAAAGTATGAGGCATCAAAAGTTTAAAACTAAGCATGACCCATTAAAAGAAAACACAATTATTTGAGAAAAAACATTTTTTTCCAATTTAATTCAAAGCAATTAATAATAAAAGAATTGTAAAAAAAAATAGATAAGATAGAAGTTACCACTTAAATATTGGAAGAATAGCTTCCTCTGTCGCCTCAGTGATGGTGATTAGCTCATTGTAGTGGAAACACCCTCAAAAATATATTTCATAGCTCAAAAAGTGTTTACAATGATGAAATAGAGTAACTCAGAAAAACAGACACGCTTATAAGCGTTACAGAGAAGTATTCTCTGTGTTACAGAAGAAGGAAAAGGGAAAGAACGGACTTGAACTGCTTCAGAAATAGGACTGCTTCAGCGACAGTATCAGCGACACTTCTGGAACGTCTCATGTTCTTCACTTCTTCTTCACCAGCAGAACTCGTTTCTTCCTGGAATTTTTCCCGGTGCTTCTGCCCCCTTTTTCTTTGCTTCTCTTTAGTATTTATAGGCTTAGTTAACCCTAGGAACCCTTCCAAAGTTGATAAGGACGCGAAGAATCATCCAAAACAAACTCCAATTGCGTGTAAATCCTAATCAGGATACAACTCCTTTTTCCGACCAGATGCACTTCTGCCAGCCATTTTTTCCGGCTAAAACTCTCTGTTGACGTGTGTTATGTTATCTTTTGAGTGTTGAATCACTTTGGGATAGAAAGAACACGTTTTAAATCCCTTAAAACTCGGTTGCAAATCACACAGAAGTTTTCTCACGTAAACAATTCTTTTCCCGCCATTTTCGGTTTCAAATATAAAATAGGGGGTTCCCCCAATCCAACTTGTGGGTGCCTTTATCAACTTTGCTGAGTGCCTTTACTATTTTTTCCGGGTGCCTTTATCTCTTTTCGAGTCAATTTTTCCCAAATTATTTATTTCTCAAAAATACCTACAAAGACATAAAAGACATAATAAGTACAAAATCGAACACTATCAAAAATAGAAAATCGAGCGCAATTTAGACACAAAAATGTGTCTATCAAATACCCCCAAACTTACTATTTGCTAGTCCTCAAGCAAATAAAATAAAATAAAATCCTAACTCACTTTCGCAGGAATCGCGACTACATTTAGCATATGTAATAAGCCTTTGAACCCCTAGGTGTCCCTAGTGGACGAGTTTTGTCTCGTGAGGGTTTACAAGAGGTATACCCACAAAACCTTTACTCCAAATTTTAGCTACTCGTGAACGATTGAGGATAGACACTAAACAAGTTATTTAGTTGGCATACTAAATTCTTCGGCTATGGGAATCATTACCCTATATGAGTCCAGTTGTTGTACACGAGTTTTTACTCAAGCATACTAAAATTCATATATAAGAAAACAAAGCTCTACTTAGATAGTTCTTCAACCACAATACTCAGAATCTATCAAAGTTCAATCACATGAATAGATTTAGAAGATGAAAATAGACAAAATGAAGTTTGCGTGTGTTGACTAAGGTGAACGGTGTTTCCCATATCTGTCTGAAGGTCAGTGCCAGGATGAATCCTAATGGATTGAGATACGCTCCCACTGGTCCTAATCATTATACTAATAGCGATTCAACTGGTATGTACAAGGGTTCCAGTGATCGATTTATTGAAAATAAAAACACTTATAAATGTATGACAACATGATTGGATCGAATTGAATCCAAGCGCATGGTCCTTATCGGCATCTTACATGATAGTTCCAATGGATCCTCCGTTCTAAGCTTGCTTAGGCGACAGAGACAGGGAGAACACACACATATTGCTATCAAAGTGACAATACTTGATTATTATTATTTTATTTTTATTTTTTAAATAAGAATTTAAAAATGGGGCTTGATCTCAACACTTTATTTCATCCTGGCGGCGATAACAATTCAATACTAGGGCCACCAAATCACTTAGAGAAACACAAATTGTAAAAATAAAAACAGAATGCGATCTGGTTGAGATAGACTCCGAGATATGGTGACAATTATCATGTTATTTCTAACACCTGAACTCCGTCCTTTTATGAATAGACCATTTCACTGGGCACACCAATTCCTATAGAAAAAGAGCTAAGTTTCCATCTACCTAGAATGGTTAGTGTCATCCTGAATTGTTCACAAGCTTCTAGACTTTTGATTTTTTTTTATGCACTAAAAAGTTTGTCCCTTACCCCCAAACTTAAATCAAACAGTGTCCTCAATGTTTCTAAAGATGAATGATTAAAAGCATGAACAAGGAGAAACTGTTACCAATCGAAGGAAAAGAGTTAAGGAAAGATATTACCGTGTCGCATGAGCATGGGTTACCTCCCAAGAAGTGCTAAGTTTAAAGTCTTCAGCCAGACTAAGAAAGAATGAGTCACCTCATAAAATCATATAGCAATAATCAGAACAACTGTGGGTCATCTGAATCAAATAGTGCTATCCAAAATAGAAGAAAACTGCAACAGGCCAAGAAAATGAACAAACCGAGCACACCCTTATCTAGTTTTCTGTTTAAGACAACTACTTCAAGCTGTGGTTCAGGTTCTATTGAAGGGTTTAGATAAAATATTTTCATAGGCTTGATTTCCTTGTAGGCAGGATCAACATGATCAGGTTGTAGAGTCTGGAGTAACTCAACTAAGAACTTAGAAGCACATAATAATAACCTGAATAATTGTGGATCCTCAAAGTCAATCAGATTTGACTCACACAATTGACTATTATGAAGGTGGTCATTTTTAAGCAAATGTGTCGATTCTAATTCCCTAAAGTAATTAGGTTTAGTCTTAAAACTTAATAACAGACACATTTGTAATTCTAACGTTCCCACATATGGAAGAAAATATTTTGGTGGAAAACAAAGTTAATCTTGGTATTATCGCCTAGGTAAACCACATCGACCAGAGGATGGGTTTCTAACACCTGAACTTCTTTCGGTAGCCACAAACTTAGGGTCTGCAGTGTCTTTAGATAGACTAGTCACAATTTCCCTAATTTCTAGATCGTCAGATTACTGAAAATGGTCAATTGCTTCTTCTAAATTATGATCAGGTGGTGCAGAATCTAACAAATTATTCACCTTATTAAAACACTATCATTATCAACATCAAATCTAAAGTGGGATCTTCTAATAAAGTGTTTGGTAATGACTCCTGAACTAATGTTCCTATCATGTCCACCTCTTCAATGCATGTGTCATCTAGTTCAGGTGGTTGGTTATTAATATTGAAAATATTCATCTCAATAGTCATATTACCAAAAAATAAGTTCATAATACCATATCGACAGTTAATGATCGCATTAGATGTAGCTAAAAATGGGCGACCTAATATCACAGGTATCTGATTCTCTGAGTCAGGGACAGGTTGGGTATCAAGGACAACAAAATCTACTAGATAAATAAACTTATCGACCTCAATAAGAACATCCTCTATGACACCATGAGGAATTTTCACAGACCTATCAGCTAATTGCAGTGTTATCTGAGTAGGTTTCAAATCACCAAGTCCTAGCTGGAGGTACACATGGTACAAAAGTAAGTTCATATTGGCTCCTAAGTCAAGTAACGCTTTCTCAACACGGTAGTTACCTATTGTGCAATAAATGGTTGGGGAACCTGGGTCTTTGTACTTAGGAGTTGTATTGTTCTGAATAATTGAACTCACATGACTAGCTAAAAAGGATTTCTTTGGTACACTAAGCTTTCGCTTTCGTGTACAAATATCCTTAAAAAACTTGGAATAAGCAGGAATATGCCTAATTGCATCTAATAATGGAAGGTTGATCGTGACTTGCTTAAAAACCTCCAATATATCATTGAAGTTGGATTCCTTCTTTGTGGGTGCTAACAGTTGTGGGAACGGGGCTCTGGGCACAAAATCTGGCTTATGGGGAGCTACATCAGGCTCATTAGAGACTTTATCAGTCTCAACATTTGTTGGCTCAGAAGGGTGAACTACAGTATGTTCACTATCGGGAATGGTTACCATGTTATCTACCACTTTACCATTCCTAAGGGTTCTAATTGCATTCACATGATTTGATGATTTCTCACCAGAAGATAATTCATGAACTCCTCTATGGTTGGGGTGTGGTTGACTAGGGAACTTGTCTTTTTCTCTTTCTCTCAAAACTCAGCGATTTGACCAACATGTGTTTCTAAATTGGAAATAGCCTGACTGTTAGCCTGAACGATCTTTTGATTTTCTCGTAAACTTTGGTTGACAAACTGCTGAAAATCTTTAGTGTTCTGAGTTAATGAAGCAACAAACTCTGCTAAACTCATGATCTTCTTATCTATCGGATTCTGAAATTATGCCGGACCTGAAGGATTCTTATTATAACCAAAACCTGGGGGAACCTTAGAATTACTAGACTGACCTTGACTCTGGCCCTTAGACCAAGAAAGGTTAGGATGATTTCTCCAACCAGGGTTATAGGTTTCTGAATAAGGGTCAAACTTTTGATGATTATCAAATCTAGTGTTATTATAAAGAGCATGGGCTTGCTCTTCTACAGTCTGTCCTTCCCAAAATTGGTTGGGCTCAACTCCACAACTAGATTGACTCAGTTCTAAAGCTTCTAACCTTTTAGATATAACCGCTATTTTGGCATCCGATTCATAAGATCCTTCTACCCTATTGACATTTCCTCTACTTAGAAGAATTGTTTTCTGGGGCTCCCTACTGTTTTCCCACTGTTGGGTTTTTTCGGCGATTTCATTCAAAAATGTCACCGCACCATCGACAGTTTTATTTTCAAACCCACCTTGCATAAAGACTCAACCATGGTTGTTGTCGAATAATCTTAACCCTCGTAGAGGATCTGAACTAGCCTTATTTTTTCTAAACCATGATGAGGACATTGTGATAGTAAAACATTGAACCTTTCCAAATACTTATATAAAGATTCTCCCTCTTGTTGCGCAAATGTACAAATCTGCTGCCTAATAGATGATGTTTTGTGCCTAGGGAAAAACTTCTGTAAAAAGGAAGATGTAAGTTGTTCATAGGTTTCAATTGACTCGGAAGTCAAACTGTATAGCCAAGATTTGGCTTTGTCTCTTATTGAAAAAGGAAACAGTCTAAGTTTCAATCCTTCATCATCTAGGTCTTTAATCCTGATGGTACTACATATTTCCTCAAAATCCCTAACATGGAAATAGGGGTTTTCATTTTATTTCCCTAAGAAGATTAGGAGCATCTGTATGGTCCCAGGTTTTAACTCATAGTTTGCTTCAGTTTCAGCTAACTTGATACATGATGGACGAGAAGTCCTAGTCGGGTTCAACAAAGCTTTTAAAGTTGCCATTGCTAGCGCTATCAAAGGACTAGAAGTAACTTCTTCACACAGTGTCAAGTTCTCAAAATTGAAAATTTCAAAAACAGGGCCCTCAAAAGAAGAGTCTTCGAGGTCCTCATTTCCAGGGACAGAACTACTAGGTTTCTCACTAATCAAACGACCTAGAGTGTCTCTTTTCCAAGCCCGCTCAGTGATGACTTCAAGCGGTCTTGGCATACACTAAAAAAAAAACTAAAAAAGAAAATCCTAATTGGAAGGGAATTCTAAACAATCACAAGCAAGGCTGACTCAACCAAATCAAACCTATTAAATCTAGCAAACAAAAAGCATGATGGCTCCACTTAGATTGTTTCTAGACCAGCTTCTATCTTTCGAAAGGCAACTAGTTAAAATTTTAGCAAACCTCTTAGAACGATCCGAATTAGATTAAGTCGAAGAGAAACATGATAAGCTCTAAGGAGCTTTGATAACCCTGTCTCTTTGGCACTTTTCCCTGGGTTACAAGGCGGCTCTAATCAACTTAAAATAATCTTCTTGAACCTTGAGTTAGGCTAATAAAGTAACCAATACAGTCCTTTTGAACGAGTTTCCTATAAGATCGTTACCCTATCGGTCTCTTTCTAGTCAAAATTTTAAGGTCTAGGTTCGCGTTTGGTAACGTGTTCCTAAAGCGGGCAAGAAGGAAACCGTGATGAAATCCGAGTCCTTATCTTGTACGGCCAGTACTTGCCCTTTACTAGAAAAATAAGTCTGTATTCAATTCCTCAACGTATATGCATACGAAGGAATACAGTAAACCCACTGCAAGGGGATTCGTGGGTTGATCGAGTCTTACCTCCCGTACCAGACGGGGGATGAATCGGTTGTAGTCGACTCAGGCCACCGACTCCTGTGTCAGTGTACGAACCCGAGGGGCCGAGACAATATCGTAATTGTCGTCCTTCCCTGTAGCAGTTTATATTTAAATTACCCTTCCGTAGGGTTTGAAAATAATAAAATGTCCAAAGTCCAAAATAAAGTCCAAAAAACTCAAAAAATAAAAGAAAAATTAAGAAATAATAAAAATTCCTAATACAATCTTCTAAACAAATAAAATCTAATGAAAAATAAAATCTAAAAATAAAAGTCTTTGTCTTCTTCTCCGTTATTTAAGCTTTAACTTTTAACTCCAAGTCCTTAACTTTAACTTCAAGTCTTTGGCTTTATTTCCTTTCAATCCAAGATCCAAACCTGTAGCAAAAAGAGAAATACCCAAAGAAACGTAAAATAGAACAAAATAAAAAAAAATAATAAAAATAAAACTAAAAATAAATCTAAAACTCTAAACCTAAAAACAAGTCCGCGTCGGCGGCGCCAAAAATTGATGTGATTTTAGAATAGTTGTAAAAAGGGTT
This sequence comes from Papaver californicum, assembly GCA_023531435.1. NCBI lineage: Eukaryota > Viridiplantae > Streptophyta > Magnoliopsida > Ranunculales > Papaveraceae > Papaver > Papaver californicum. The sequence continues at coordinate 9,211,762 of JAJJMC010006585.1, read as the reverse complement.
TGATTCTCAGACTTGTGAAGATTCGATTTCTAGACCTAATTTTTAATGACTAAAAATAAAGAAGATTAAAACAAAGTTGATTTAAAATTGATAGGAAGAACTATGGTTAAGGATTCCACTACTAACCAATATTTCAAGTGATAAAATCTTACAATTCCTGTATTCAACTTATTCTAATTATTGTCAAAGTTAGGTTTTTGAGAGAATAATTGTAAATCGAAAGTATGAGGCATCAAAATTTAAAACTAAGCATGATCCATCAAAAGAAAACACAATTATTTGAGCAAAACCATTTTTTTTCCAATTTAATTCAAAGCAATTAATAATAAAAGAATTGTAAAAAAAATAGATAAAATAGAAGTTACCACTTAATTATTGGAAAAATAGCTTCCTCCGTCGCCCCAGTGATGGTGATTAGCTCATTGTAGTGGAAACACCCTTAAAAATATAATTCATAGCTCAAAAAGTGTTTACAATGATGAAATAGAGGTAACACAGAAAAACAGACATGCTTATAAGCGTTATATAGAAGTATTATCTGTGTTACAGAAGAAGGAAAAGGGAAAGAACGGACTTGAACTGCTTCAGAAATAGGACCGCTTCAGCGACAGTATCAGCGACACTTCTGGAACGCCTTATGCTCTTCACAGCAGAACTCGTTTCTTCCTGGAATTTTTCCCGGTGCTTCTGCCCCCTTTTTCTTTGCTTCTCTTTAGTATTAATAGGCTTAGTTAACCCTAGGAACCCTTCCTAAGTTAATAAGGACGCAAAGAATCATCCAAAACAAACTCCAATTGCGTGTAAATCCTAATCAGGATACAACTCCTTTTTCCGACCAGATGCACTTCTGCCAGCCATTTTTTCCGGCTAAAACTTTCTGTTGACGTGTGTTATGTTATCTTTTGAGTGCTGAATCACTTTGGGATAGAAAGAACACGTTTTAAATCCCTTAAAACTCGGTTGCAAATCACACAGAAGTTTTCTCACGTAAACAATTCTTTTCCCGCCATTTTCGGTTTCAAATACAAAATAGGGGGTTCCCCCAATCAAACTTGTGGGTGCCTTTATCAACTTTGTTGGGTGCCTTTAGTAATTTTTCCAGGTGCCTTTATCACTTTTTGAGTTGATTTTTCCCCAATTATTTATTTCTCTAAAATACCTACGAAGACATAAAAAGCCATAATAAGTACAAAATCGAACAATATCAAAATAGAAAATCGAGCACAATTTAGACACAAAAATGTGTCTATCATGTATCTACACTTATAAGAGTTGGGGAAGTCAGGAGAGACCGGATTTTCCCTTGGTTGTTGTTGACGTTAAGCGGTCTCGGAGTTGTTGCTAGTACCGCTTGCATTTGGTTGGCCTGCCTGTGATGCTAGACTTGGGGTTGGAATTGGTGCTGCATGCTTGGGTTGTTCCTTTGGTGTTGCAGCTTTCTTTTTGCCTCCTTCAGTCACGACACCCACATATGGTTGAATTTTGTACTGCTTACTTGTGAGTCGTCTGTTAACACAAGTCTCACAGGATGCTTTATTCCTAGCAGGTCTGGCTCTTTCCATCAAAACATGTGTAGTTGTAGTCGATTTTATGAGTCTGGGCAATAGTCTCTTGCATTAGGAGCACCAGCGCTGGTAGTAACATAATTGGTGTTGAGAGTTAATTATTGAACCTGACTTAAGATCAACCGTTTTTGAAACTGAGGAAGAATTGAGAAATTGAAGAATTACAATTGAGAGACTGATCTCCCACTGTGGTCGCCAAAATATTTGTGGGGAAAACGAATTAAAGGGTAATTTAGAAAAAATAGGGTGAGCAGGTGATAATTCGTCAATCCTTAAACATTTGTACTGTTAAAATACTTTGTTTAGATTTGAGAGATCAATCTGTACAATCCTGGCCTAAACCAAGAAATTGTCGTTCCAGTCTTGCTTCAGCCACAAAGGAGAAGGAGAAGGGTTGGTCTTAGAGAGGGAAGCAAGAGAAGGATTAAGGTCAGAGTATCATACTCTGTAGGATATAGTAGGTGTGAATAGCTATGGACAATTCTTTGTGTGAGAAGGTTGAATGATCGAGTTGTTCGACTTGAATTTTTTTGTATTAGACTTAGACTTGGAATTGTTGTTGTTCAATTCCGACTTGTTTTCGTCATGTCTTGTTGCGTTTAGTAGATTGAGAAATCTATTTTATAGTCATAGCTATTATAACTGTTCATCTGACCTCTTACCTGGAAGAAAGTGTCGATGATTGAGTAGCGGTGAAGTGGAGAAGGTGGAAAAGGTGTTGACAACTGCTACTCACTCGGTTTGAGGTTGAATAGACGGTTAACCTACCACTCTTCTACTTAACTGTTGATCAAACTTTCTAGAGTTTTCTCTGTAGTGGGTACATTGTTGTACCACGTATCGTAGACCGCCAGACCCATAGCCTAGTGAATATCCCTCATTTGTGACATTTGATGTTTCGTGAAAACTTTGTATTATTAAGTACTACTAATATTAAGTCAAATGATACTTGCTTAGTATTTTGGTTGAAGGATTGCCTTGCTTGACTAGCCTAATGAGTCTAGCAAACTAATGATAAAAATAAATATTTATTTATTTATGTGTAAGAAATCGTATGTTCAACTTAGTCAATTTTGCATTGAGATGCTTATTTTGTAGAAATAAGCGTATGTTGCTGAGCATGAAAATATGTCAATGAAGTCATAAAGTTTATGAGTGTGAGGCCACATACAAAAATATACGAGTGAGAGGCTAGGCATATGAATGAGGCCTAGTATGGTCTTTGGTAGGCCAATTAGGGTTTTGAAGCTTAGTGTTTTTCGGACTATACTAAGTCGCCTTAGTTAAAAGATTTTCAACTAAGCCTCTTTAGTTTAAAGGATTAATACTAAGTCTCCTTAGTTAAAAGGAATTGTATTAATCCTCCTTAGTTGAAATGATTAATACTAAGCCTTCTTAGTTGAAAGGAATTGTACTAAGCCTCCTTAGTTGAAAGGAGCAATACTAAGCCTCCTTAGTTCAAAGGAGTTGTACTAAGCTGCATTAATATTAGGAGCATAGGGTAAGACACCTTACTATTTGGTTATTGTACTAAGACGCACGAGTTTTTCCCTTTGTAACTAAGACGCACGAGTTTTGCCTATTTAACTAAGACGCACGAGTTTTGCCTATGAAACAAAAACACACGAGCTTGCCAGTTTAACTAAGACGCATGAGTTAGCCTTTGAACTAAGACGCATGAGTTTGCCTAGTTTTGGATAAGATAGATAAGACGTACATGTTTTACTTTTTGCACTAAGACGCACAAGTTGATGGCAAAAAGAGTAAAACGCCTTGTTTGGACAAAGAACATAAGACACATGATTTTATCCCTTTGAACTAAGACGCACAAGATTTTCTCTTGGAACTAAGGCTCATTAGTTTAGGGAAAAAAGTTAAAAATATATCAGTTTGATCTCAAAGACAAAGACGCATGAAATTTTCTTTTGGACTAAAGCACACACGTTTAGTCTTTAGAACTAAGACGCACAAGTATGGGACAAAAGAGTAAAACGCCTTAGTTTGGTCTTTTGAGACAAAGACACACATGTTCTAAAGCTAAGAATAAGAAGGACAAGGTAGGGGCATCAGCCCCTTGGACTTGGACGGACAAGAGATCCTTTTCCCTCTCGACTTGTTCGTCTTCTTTTAGTGAAAGAATGAATAATTTCATGAAACTTCGTCGTCAGAAAATTCAGATTTAGGGTTTTCACTGAAAACGTTGTAAAATCTTCATATGGAGTTCGTTTTTTTATGATCTACCCCAACTTTTTGATTTCCAGACAACCAGCTATCTCCCAGAAGGATTTGAGTTTTGAGTTCGTTCGGGGCCTCAAAAAGACGAAACAGACAAAAGTCATGAAGAATTCATGAATTTTTCAGATGCAACTTAGTTGAATGTTTTGATCATATCTCTTAGCTCGTTTGTCTGATTGATATGACTTTTTGGTATGTTGTAGAGAACATCCATACAAAGAGTTTGGTATATAAAAAATACCTTGTTTCATTACCAATTTCTCCCATCTTACGAATTTGTACATGGCAGTGTAGAATCGTTAATGACAATCTTGATATAAAAACGTATTTTTAGGCCTCTGGGCCATTTGCTTGCATCTTGAATGTCTAATGAAGGATATTTATACCATTGGTTGATTTCTTAATCAAGGATTTACTGGCCACGGATAAATTAAGCTAGTCAAAAATATGTTTTGTGTTTAACACAATTCTTGATTTAGTGTCTGAGCACACCTGTGGTACTTTACTATTTTGCTCCTGATAAAAACCCACCATCTACAATCGTATATGTAGTTGGCCATACATATAGAGAGTGGAGTCAATGGACAGGGATAAGCTCCAGAGAGAGGACAGAGATAAACACCTTCCTAAAAACTCTTTGCAGAATTTTAAGGTTTATTATTTCTCAGACTCGAGTATTGAGACATAATTTTACTATTTTATCCTTGTCAAAAACCCACCATCTACACCCATATAAAATTGCTTATTTTGCTGCCAACATTATTAAGATTGTATTAGGAAATTTATGGTTATTTTCCTAAGAAAAAAATAGTTAATGGTTTACAATTTAATAATGTAAATTCGATATTTTTTTTCTTTTGAAAGCAAATGGTTTCCATTAATACAGAAACGGTAAGCTTAAGGGAATTAAAGAGTTTTTATTAAAAGATTTAATTTTCTACATAAGATTGGTCAGTATTAAATATATTAATGTTTGGTGTATACATTACAAAGTTAATTGTAACTATGGTTGTACATGCCCAATATATGTTTTAGTTTTATACACGTCGACAAATATTAAATCAACAAAATTTTATTTAAAAAGGTAAAGTCATACAAACACAACATTATCATACATACATGCATCAATGAATTCTCGTCTCAAAGACAAAAAAAACATATATCAATCAATGAAAACGCATAAAACATGCAAATACAAACAAGTTAATCCAAATCTTACTTAGAAAATTGCAACCATGGATTTTGGAGAAAATATAATATGCAAGTGTATCAAGTTACAATATCAAATACAATAAATTAGGCTTTGAAACATCTCTCGTCAACTCTTTAAAAAGTTGATGTTAAACAAAGCAAACCAACAAAATTTTCCTAACTTCAAAACGATTATGGAAGGCATGGAAAACAAGTTAAAGCAAATCCGAGAAAAAAATCTTTGGTTTGAGATGAAAAATGTGCTTAATATGGATCTAATTGTGTTAGAGCGCTAGCGTTGCTTGGTTGAACCCGCAGGCGTTGGCATGTCAAGTCTTTTGTCAAGTTTAGAGGCCAAAGCTTACACTTGAACTACTTGCTAAAGTCATACTTCAGAATAGGTTAGACTTAGGTTGTAGAGGTTAGGATGAAATACATTAGTTACCCATGAAGAATTGAAGACGAAAACTGAAGATCACACAAAGACATCACCATCGTAAATGTAAGTATTTAAAGATTTGATTTCCTTTCTATGATTATCATCCTCTCAATTTATCCATCTATTTGTGAAATAAACAAAGTACCAAGTAAAGTTATGACTTTATTATGAGAGACTTGATCGATGAATAAGGCCAAAATGTCAAAGGAATGAAATAAAAAATTAGTGTTCGACTAATTCATTATATGATTTTTAAACTTAGGATTGCCTAAATTTCGAACAACCCATGGCCATACAATATCAAATGTTTAGTTCCCACTGTTGAACTTTCGAAAAATAAAGAGACATAACTTTTTTGGAAATTGCATAACCTCCAAAAGTTGATGCTCCGAACTTTCGAAAGCGTATGAGCAAGTTAAAAACATTGTTCGATGCCATACTTTATAAAATTAATTGGATTAAGTTTCGGAAGTTAGGCAGTAGACCTATTTTAGTGTTCGATGTCATGCTTTCGAAAACTAAGCCCGTTAGCTTTAGAAAGTTATTCAACAACCATGTTTTGCTAGCTGCCAAGGTTCTGGAAATTGCATTACCTAAATTTTAAAAATGGACTACTATTGTATAACTTTTGAATGTATAACAGAAGCACTTTCAAAACCTCCAAGGATAAAAATCGTGACTTATATCCTTAAGTTCATGATTTGATGAAACCTTCGTCACAAGGATGGAATTTCGAAACAAGTTCTACTTAGTCATTCATGCCTATGTTAGTCATTCATGTCTACTTATATTCTTCTCAACTATGTCAAGTGTGTTACTTAGATAAGTTAGTGACAACTGATGAGGACTATATATTATTCATATAAGTTGTCTACAAAGCTAATTGGGAAATAATATTGTTCGAGAAAATTGTTGTAGTTATTTTTAGCATAAGCATTCATGAGCTTGATATAGCTCAGGTCTTGCCATATGTAATGTATAGTGTCTTTAATCAGTGAAATGCATTTATGCAAGAATCTATAAATAGGAATAAATTTAGAGGATATCTTAAACATTATGAATTGTTAGATTTTGTGGAATACCATATTGGAAACAATATCTTTGCATTTATTGAAAGTGAGTTATTTATGTTAGTATATCCTAGAAAATCTAGCGAAGTAATTTAACATGGGGGTAAACATATAAATTGTATCGTTATTTTCAAAAGTTATGTAGCTTAAATACTAAACGACATTTGCTTGATTCCTAAGCCAATAAACCTTGTTTGAAAAAAATAATACAAATATGGACTCTAATTTAACATGGGGGTAAACATATAAATTGTATCGTTATTTTTGAAAGTTATGTAGCTTAAATACAAAACGATATTTGCTTGATTCCTAAGGCAATAAACCTTGTTTGAAAAAAATAATACAAATATGGACTCTCTGCAAGCATTACAACTTACCCATCCAACGAGTATGTTATGATTAAGTTGCAGGGTGGCGGAGCCTATTACCCTTCAAACCTTCGAGACCAGGGTGTAACTTTAAAGCCTTCTTCGAAATCAAGAAGCCTGGAAGTATCTCTACCTCGACAAATGAGAAACTATAATTATCGTTTGTAGTTTATTTTACTTTCTGATAGTTTATAACTTTCTTGACTTATAATTGTTGTTGATTCTAAGGTCATTCTCTTTAGTTATAATGCCACTCAAGAACTGTCGAGTATAAAATACCAGATTCTTTAAACAACCATTGGAATATGTGTATAAAACTCACATTATCGTATTAGCAAATTTTGATATGTGAGACCGTTGTTGAGATGCTACTAGACGTTTGGCTGGTTTATCGTTTGTGCTAGTAGTCGGGGAATCAAAGAATTATTAAGTTAACAGAAGAACCTTGTCTTAGAAATTTCACTTTTGTTGTGATCCACACAGAGTTTTGATCATACTGTTTTTCCTTGACTATAAGGAAATCTTAATCTTCTGGTTAGAGACCGGGTAACGATAGTCTTCTCGACGGACTAAAGAACAACTCCTAAATAGTAAAGGACTTCTCTTAAGGGATTTACGTGTGTATGCCCAAAGTGGTTGTAGGCGTAGGGATAACTGAAGCAGGTAACTTAGTGCTAGTATATTATGTTCTAACTACACTAGACTGAAGTCTGATGGTAGGCAAGCATATAACGACTTAATTCAATGGGTATTCAAAACTGGACTAGGTCCAGGTGGTTTTATGCACTTGCAGTTTTCCTCATTAATAAAAAAACCAATAATAATGTTTCAGTCTAGTACAAGTTTTTGTGCCGCAATACCCATATTTGGCGCCTTTTGTAGTTAAGAAAACTAGGGTTTTTTCTCTATAAATAAGTTATTGAAATTCATAAAAGGTAAACAATCCAACCATAAGAATTCCAGTGAAAAACTATCTTTCTAACTTTAGCACCAGAGGTTTTTTTGTAGGTACCCCATTATGTTCATTGGGAAAATAAGAGTTACAAATACCACTATATCAATGAGGTTTAAGGCAAGTCATATTTGGCCAAACAATAACATACCAAAAAAATAATTTCTTAAAGGCGCAACAATGCCAATTATATCTTCATTAAATCCATAAAAATAAAAAATAAATAAAGAGAAAATGCATAATCAATGAAATCGATGGACAACTGATATGGCTCGAGTGACATTTTTATTATTTCATCCTTTGTTGACTATGTGGGAACTCTTGTTGGCCAAATTTAGCTTTCCCCAAAGCTATTTTGGCTTTCCCTATTGCAATTACAAGCCCTTTTATCCCCGCCAATTTATCAATAAGATCTATTTTTTTGATTGCATGATGGATTCCCTTGAAAAACACTGGCGCGCGTGTAAACGATCATAGGGAAGAAAATGGATTTATGGATGGAATCAAATATGCAGTATTTACAGACAAAAGTATTCAGTTATTGGGGAACAATCAACATACTTCTAATGTCGAATCAGGATCAACTAGGACATAAGTAAAGCATTGGGTCGAACTCTTCTTTGATGTATGAGTTATCTTCTCATTAGCCTCTTCAATAGTTGGGCGTGCCTATTAATAATGTGATTTTTCTTATCCATGCCTTTTCTATTTTTATATATTTAAACGATTACAAAATGTGATGTTCTTTTCCAACTTCATATCTCTCGCCATGAGACATATCTATTTAATTTTAATTTTTTTTAATAAGCAAAGGCCCTGAAGAAGGATTTCGATTTTCCTCAACAGTTGGTAGAAGCCAATCTAGAAGTCTATGCCAAAACATAGTAGCAGAGTTAGCCTTACCCCAATAAGCCAAGGCATGAGCAACATCATTACAGATCTTAGGCTCAAAAGTAAATTTAAAAGCCACAAGGCTAGAACTGAAATGGAAAATGCCTTCAACAAGAGCATCGTACGTTGATCACCAACGAAATCTCCAACAACAAACTGATCAACTAAAGCCTTAGCATCACTCTCAATTATGACATGAATGCGCTGTACTTCCACTGCCTTTTACAAAACAACCCAAATGAGACGAGTTTCTGCTTTAGTTGCGGAAAAAACTTCAAAAGTCATGGCAACACAAAAAGAGACCTTGCAAGTATAATTTTTCATCACATATCCTGCACCATTTTCCATAAAAGAAAAATCGAAAACACCATTAGTATTACACTTAATCCATCCAAAAGGAGGGGGCATCCATTTTTTAATACTATTGACATCAACAAAGGGTCCCGGGGTACTTTTAGGGGTTCTATTAACAATCATGGCTCTAGCTAAAACAGTACCAGAAGTTTCATTTTTTTCCCAAATAGTAAATTATTCCTATTACTCCGAATAGACCAGAGAATGGCCGATAATTAAAGACTAGACTCTTCATCTAAAGAAGAAACAAGATCCAAAAATAAAAAATTAAGTCATCCAAGTAAAGAGTTGTTAGAGAAATCATGAGTACGAATGCAAGAAGAAGAATTATGCCAAATTTGACTCTTAAAAGGACAGTGGACATGATCATGCATAACGGATTCATCATCAAGAGTACACCTGGGAAAAATAGTAAAACCCGTATGCATTCTGGACTGCAAAACCAATGTAGTAAGAATAACATTCCGGCATCCTTATATAAAAGTAACTGAATACGGTGTGGAACTCTAAGTTTCCAAATATACTTCCAAAGGTTCTTACTTGGGGAAAGTCGGAGACCTTTGAGACCCAAGTAAACAGATTTAGAACTAAACATGCCATTATTTAAAATCCCCCATGCCCTCATATTAGGTGAACAAATATGGCTTAAAGGAATGGTAACAATCTTCTCAACAGAAACATTGTCAAAGTGAGTTTGTAATCTGGTAATATTCCAAGATCTGGAATCTTGGTTGATAAAGTAAGAAACTCTGAGATCAGGGTTAAGAGGGATCCGAGGATTAGGAGTAGCAAATCCTAAAATTGGAATTCTCTTATCAAACCAAGGATCAATGAACTGTCCATCCCCCACAATCCAGGAGATGAAAGGTTTAATGAGTTCCTTTATAGTATGAAGACATCTCTAAGTCCAAAAATAAATTTTAGGACATTTTAACATAAAGAAAATCAGAATTGAAAAAATATTTAACTTTAGAGCATCCACAATCATTGTTATAAAAGTCATATATGCAAAAAAAAACACCCAGCAGTAACGTGGGAGACTAAAAAAACTATAAGTGAAAAAAGCTATAAAATGAAGCTAAATCTGGCGACTAAATTTGGATTTCACTAAATATGGTGGAGCGGAGATTATAACTCCACCTGAAGTCGCATGGAGTTTTAGATTACATTAGAGTCTAGGTGCATTTATAATTAGAGTCTAGGTGCATTTATAATGTTCGCTCAACCACGAAACATATTTATTATTTACACTTGAATGAAGCGTTGATTATAATAGAAGCCTGATATAGGGGCTCCCACATCAATAGAGGGGCTCCTAGTTGAGCCAAGGTGACCCAATTTTACGATAAGGGGTGTCCTAGGGGGTAAAGTTAAAAGTCCATTTTACCCTTCTACTAATTAAAACCTAAACTCTTTTAATTTCTTTCCAAATTTTTCAAAACTTTCAAAAACAAAACCAAAGAAAAACCCAACCGTAACCCATCTAAATTCATCGCCGATTCGCAAATTCATCGTCGATTAAAATCAACAAAACAATTCGAGATGAAGAACCATACTAAAGGAATTCAAGGTAGTAGTGATGAGAATGAACACTTTTCAGGGCAACCTAATCAAGAGATTCAACAACAAATCGATAACCGTTCGCAAAATCAAGCAGAGAAAAATCCAACAATGGTGTATCTAAGGTATTGAATCAAACCCATGTTATTCTTAGAACTTGTAATTGATTTATTCGCATGTTTGATCATGTTTTTGGGGAAAAAATGTTGGACACAGTTGATATTACGGTTGGGTCCGTGTCAAAACCCAACCGTAACATTTGGTGTTCTTGAGTATTACGGTTGGGTTATTTTCAAAACCCAACCGTAAATCCAAGGGAAGAAGATGAATAGTTTTGGATTTTACGGTTGGGTTTCAATAGAAACCCAACCGTAAGTAATTTGCGCCATTTTTTGAAAACCATTCTACGGTTGGGTTATGAGAAAATCCCAACCGTAACACTAGCTTACATAAAAATTTTGTTAGGAAAATTACGGTTGGGTTTTTCTTAAAACCTAACCGTAACATATGGATAATTTTTTATATAATTTACGGTTGGGTTTTGAGAATAAACCAACCGTAATATTTGCGCACATTAAAATTTATGTTTTTGTATTACGGTTGGGTTTTAAGAAAAACCCAACCGTAAAAATGATATGCAAGTCAGTACATGTAAGTTACGGTTGGGTTTTTGTAAAAACCTAACCGTAACATATGGAAGATCATTTACGGTTGGGTTGTTCTCAAAAACCCAACCATAAATTTTCCTGTGTAGTCAATTTTTTTTACTTGAAGTTGAATTGCTTGGAAATTATCTAACTTGTATTGGCTGTGTGTTGTAGGAAGAATAAAAGGGGTAATAATTTAACACCTATTTCTCACACTCCAACCCCTCGCCACGGAAAGCATTTAGGGGTTGAGAAGAGAGGCGTGAGGAAGACCCATAATCCCTCTTTTGAGGTAGGTGGTGGTAGTGATCCTCAAATTGCAGAAGAGGAATGTAATGTGTTCCAAGGCTTGGGTGATCTACCAACACCCAGAGGTTCTCTTGTGATTAGAGAACCACCACAAGAGCAACAAGTAGAAGAAGAAGAGGGGGACAGAGAACAACATGTCCCTCAAGGCAAAGGTAAATAAATTAGAAAAGAAAAGGCAAAGAAAAGGGTGGTTGGCAAAGAAATTCCCAAAGAAAAGGCCGAACCTCAACTGTGGCCTAAGAGGAGGAATGGAGGACTATGGGGTGAGGCCCCAGACAAATCAGCAATATTATTTGGTTATCCCCATTCATGGGCTGCCAAAGTTGCAGCGACCAAGGTATTATTCTAATCACTTCTCTTATTCTGTTAAATTTTGGTTTGTTAACTTGTGTAAGTAAAACAAATTTTTTTTTATTTTTTGTGTAGGATCATACACAGGCGATCAAGAAATTGGTTCGTCAAAGGGCACAACATTGGCCCTTAACTGAAGAATGTACGGCTGTACAAATTCTTGTAAATGGTACCGGGTTAGCTCCCGGAATTACAAATTCAATGTGGGAGTATGACAGCATCGTCTGCGCAGCGTTCAGGGAACGTTATTGGCCTGAGACCGATACGTTTCATCTCCCATTCGGCGAAATGACTATAACGCCGGATGATGTCCACTCAATTCTAGGGCTGGAGGTGGAAGGTAAATCTGTGTTTGAGGGTTTTGACAACAACATGTCCTGGAGTGATATTTATGCACTGGTTTTGGAAACACTTGGATGGGAGAAGACCGAAGCTGAATCGGAATTTAAATTGGTGACTGGAGATAAACCGGGGATGCCAAAGAAGAAAGTTCAATACATGAGCAAGAAAAAATTTGCTGCGGTCACTACGGGAGAAGTTTGGAGGGACCGCGAAGTTGGAAATGGCTGGGGTCGTCATAGATGACACCAGAGCCATTCGAACAGCCAGAGCTTATCTGCTATATATGCTCGGCACCATCTTCTTTGGTGACAACTCGGGCAACAGGGTGAACGTCCATTATCTACAATGGCTTCAGGGTGATCTCGGGATGACCCATCAGTACTCGTGGGGAACTGCCACCCTGGCCTACCTACTTGCTAACCTTCGAAAAGCTTCGAGGGTCAGGGGAACTGAGATTGCCGGTAATACCGGTCTGCTTCAGGTAATTTATTGTTTGAATTTGAATGTTCAATTTTAATTTATTTTTTTTATTTTCTTATATTAATATTAATTATCTTTATAGGCATGGGTATACGATCACTTTCCCAGACTGGCTCCTCAAACAAGCGTTGATGTTAATGGACCTACGGGAAAGAAATTCGTCTTCACCGGGACGCAGGCAAAATATAAAGAAATGCTCATAGCAAAGATGAGAAAAGAAATTGATGCTTTCACGGTCGAAGATGTTGTTTTCGATCCTTATGTGAAGATTAGCATAGAGGGTGATGGACATGTTGAAGATTTACGACGATTGTCGGACGTGGCAGGCTACAACGGCCCTTTGTACCATCCGTTTGGGTACGTGATGTCCAACCCGCGGCGAACTCTCCGCCAATATGGATACGTCCAAACAACGGTTACACTGGAAATGTTTAAATTGTGTGTGAATGGGTCGATGATCGAAGGGCCAAACATCGTGTTAAACTATAAGCCAACGCCTTCAGTCGCGGTTTGGAATAACCGCAATGATCCGAAATACCAACTCCAAAGGAATGAGTTAACTCCCTCTCCGGGCACAAAAGAGGCTACAGGAGATTACTTGGATTGGTATCGCCATTTTGGTCATCCAACTATCATCAACAATGATCCGGAGACTCTGGCAATCAACACAGGAGATGGTTTCTGGAAGAAGGCATATTTCAATTTGGTACGTACATTATTTTTGTTATTGATGTTTTTAAGATTTATTATTAAACACTGATCCTACTTTTATTTCCATATGTGAATAGAAAAAGAAAGCCGTTGCATTGGCGGACTCTATTAATCCATGCCTAAGCACAATTGATGTGAGGACGCGTGACCATCTCAAAGGTTTGATTAGGGAGGTTCATAATGAAGTTGAGGATGTGCAGCGGACTTTAAAGAGGAGTAGACCCAGTACAAGAGGCGCGACTACATATGCGAGTACTACTAGGAGAGAGCCCCAAGCATCGGATGAAGAGACACATGATGAAGCCGGGGATGCTCAACGTGGTGCTCGTACTCGAGGCGGTCGTGTTGGAGCTCGTACTCGTGGCGGTGCTGCTCATCGTAATGTTAGGAGCAAAAAAAGAGCTCGTCACAGTCATCGACCTACCCCTCCTCCTTCTCCCTAACTCTATGTGTATGGACAACAAAGTTTAACGTATGTGTGAATTAGTTGTGAAGTTAGATTTGAAATTTGAATTTAACTTGGACGTGAAATGAAAAATCAGTCGCCAAAATTTAGTTACCAGTTATTTGAAGTTGGAAACCAAAAAACTTATATTTTTCCGGTAAAAATACCCAGTCACATTAGTATTACGGTTGGGTATCAGAAATACAGCCAACCGTAAAACTGGGAAAATGAAAAATAAGACAGGTTTACGGTTGGGTCTCTAGCCAAAACCCAACCGTAAAACTGTCACATTTTTTTAGTACAGTTTTACGGTTGGGTGTTTGATGAAAACCCAACCGTATATATGAAAGAATAATGTTACGGTTGGGTTTTTGCTGAAAACCCAACCGTAAAATTTATGACCTCAACACCTAAAGTCCTTAGGATATTACGGTTGGGTTTTAAGCAAGAACCCAACCGTAAATTCTACTGGATAAATATAATTTTGATTTTCTAATTTGTTCCGTTTTCGTTTTTTTTTTGTTTAAATGACCCAATTTACCTTCAATCTAGTTAAAACGATTGAATAAGTTCAAATTTTTGATTTTGAAACCCAAATTTGACCTTAAAACTCAAAGGTAAAAACATCGGTTACGGTTGGGTTTTTGCTGAAAACCCAACCGTAAAATTTATGACCTCAACACCTAAAGTCCTTAGGATATTACGGTTGGGTTTTCAGCAAGAACCCAACCGTAAATTCTACTGGATAACTTTAATTTTGATTTTCTAATTTGTTCCATTTTCATTTTTTTTTTGTTTGAATGACCCAATTTACCTTCAATCTAGTTAAAATGATTGAATAAGTTCAAATTTTTGATTTTGAAACCCAAATTTGACCTTAAAACTCAAAGGTAAAAACATCGGTTACGGTTGGGTTTTTGCTGAAAACCCAACCGTAAGGTTTAAGACCTTAAAACATAATTCCCCTATTATATTACGGTTGGGTTATTTTCAAAACCCAACCGTAAATTCTATTTGTGGAAAGTTTTGGGTCGTTTTTGAATTATATTTTTTTGGGGTTTTTAAATAGAGCCGTTCAAACCTTGTACGACCCATCTTTCAAAATATAACCGTTATACTTCTGGTTTATAAGTGGAATAGTTGAAGACATATCCTTTCCATCCATTTTTTTCAAAAAATAAACCTTTATGTTACAACAATCATCTCCAACATAGTGGAACATGGGTCAACCTGGCATTAAAAATCCAGATTTTTCTTTGGAAGAAGATTTATGTATTTGCCGCAACTATGTATTATGTTTTCCAAAAAGAGGAGAAGAAAGAAGGCAAAGTGGTATAACGAGTCCGAGTTATTGGCAAACAATCCATGAAAACTTTTGTTCTGAAACCGGCAACCCTTATAACCGTGATCACGTCAAGTTGATTTGTCGATATAACACTATACACCGATAC
>JAJJMC010006585.1:9121196-9186401 GCA_023531435.1 Papaver californicum | reverse complement strand
AACCCAACCGTAATATGAAGAACAAATTAGTTACGGTTGGGTTTGATTGAAAACCCAACCGTAAATCTGGGCAAAAATGGTGTTCTTCGGTGTTCTTGGTGTTACGGTTGGGTTTGGCATGAAACCCAACCGTAAGTTTCTCTGAACAACAAAAAATCAATCTTTCAAATCGTGATTTCATCAAATTAGTTAGTGTAATTTAGTTTTATCCGGATTGTCATCACTACTACTTTCTACACATTTATTAGTATTCTTCATCACGAAATTAGGATTTAATCGGCGATAAAATTTTGATTCGATTGAGAAATTTGATTAAAATGGAGAAGGAGAAGATATGGAGGAGATGGAAAATTTTTAATTAAAGGATAAATTTGTCTTTTTTTTATTAGGTAAAGGGTAAAATGGACATTTAACTTTACCCCCAGGACATCCCTTATCGTAAAATTGGGTCACCTTGGCTCAACTAGGAGCCCCTCTATTGATGTGGAAGCCCCTATATCAGGCTTCTATAATTTGTGTTGACTAGAAATACCTTATCAGACATGAATAAATGCGCTAAGCGTAGTTATAATTTTCGTCTGCCCGTAAGTGTAGGTATAATTTATGGTCATTGACTAACGCTATTTAAATGTACATTTTACTAAAAACGCACTTTATAAAATTATTTTTTCAATGGATGAATTTATAACTAACGTCCGAAATGAGATGAGAATATAATCACCGCGTTGATTTGGCTATTCTAATTACCGGTGTGAAAATTTTATAAAAGTTAAACCGAAAAGCTAAATATGTGAGGCTGTTTGGTAACCATTATTATAATGGATTATGAGCCCATAATCAATTATTCAGCCCATAATCCATTATATAGGTGTTTGTTAAAATTTATAATAACTGATATTTTAATTATAATTGAAAAAACTTATTATTTTTATAAGTAGAAAAAAATCATTTATAAAAATTATCATAATCAATTATTTTTTTTAATAAAAATAAATTAAATTTTTTTCGATATTTTCTCTAAACTATCAAGAGAGAGATAAAAAAATAATAATGGACCAAATATTTTTCTAATTTATTATAATAATAATTAATATTATAATCATTTTTAAATTATGATTATTTATAATGATAATGATAATTTTTACCAAACACACCCATTTTTTTTTTTTTAGCTCTTTAACTTCCATGAGCGTGGATACTCTTAAAACGTATCTGTATCCTCTTATTTAATTACTTGTCCATGTATTGCTCTAATTTTTTGTTAGTATTGTTAAAGAGAAATATGGTACCACAAATTAGCATAAAGGATTCTTCTCTAGACATGGAGAATTGATCTGCTTGGCGTTCGTAAGAGTCGGCCTAAGAAACAAAGAAAAGAAAAAGAAGGAACGGTTGTAGATAGATATGGTCGGGTCAGTTACTATCGGTGGAAGCAACATAAAGTATCGTCGTTATCGACAAGCAAGTCAAAGCAAGCAAGCCCTTTGCCTTCGTTCCCACTTTTAGTTTCTTCTCACGTATCTCTCTTTTCAATTTCTGGCCAAGGTACGTTTTTTTTTTTTTTTTTACTTCTTCTTCCATCCTTCAATTTTTTTTCTAGGATTTTATCAATTTGTTCTCTGAAAACCCTAAATTCTGAATGCAAATCTTATACTTAATACTAAGGAAAACTCGGTTTTTAGGACATAGATGTGTGTTGATGCTTTAGGTTTAAGAAATTCCTCATTTATTTGGATGTCTGAGTGTAGTAGAAGGGTTTGATCTTTAGTACAAATCTTTTTCTTTGATTCTCTAGTAACTTCTTTTTTTTTTTTTTGAATTTTTTCGTGTAAATTATTTTTCCTATTTTTTTTATTTGTTAGTTCCTGCCCCTTCCTTCAATTTTGCCCAAGATACAGTATTTCCTTTCCTTCTCTCGCTGTAAGACTAAAGCTTATATATCTTTCAAGTAAATATCAGAAATTTTTACTTGTGATTGTAGGAGTCTTCGGTTTCTGGGTGGTAAAGAAAAGACAACTTTAAGGAGTTTGTTGCTGATATTATAAAACAGTATGTTTGCTGAATAATGCATTCTTCAAACCATTACATTATTTTACACTCTTTTGCCTTGAAGCTAAACATTGTACACACTATCTCACTCAGTAACTACTATTGTGTAGATCTGAGCTGAGCTGACCACACAAGACTAGCTATTGCTGTTCTGGTTACTTGCAAATGAAATCTCTAACGGAGGTCTTGTATAACTGTTTGTGTGGCCTCCGTTAAGCTGGGTGGTTTTGTTCAGAATTCAGATACTCATTGTCAGTACTCACAGTTGACGTGCTGGGATCTCTGCTTCTCTCCTTATAGTGATATTGATGCTGGAGGCAGTATGCCGGTGATTGTTGGGAGAAATGCAAAGGTATTCTGCTGTCAGCTGCAGCGGTGGACTTTCTAGCAGTGCTGGTGGTGGACCATCTTCTAGAGATACTACAAGAGCTGATTCATTTGCTTTGTCAAGCTTCTCCTTGAATCAAAGGTAATGATAATCCCCTTTGTGCGTCACTGCTTGGTGAATCTGGTCATATATACTCTTTAGGGTTGAACTTGCAGAAAACTGATGTCGTTTGTTTGGTTTGGTTAGGAATGATGTTCAATAGTTCTTCACCATTAATTTTTCTTCCTTTCTTCTTAAAAATAAGGATCATGCTTCACAAGCATATATTATCTTCCAGAGCAGCAATACATTTCATTTTGGTTTCTACATGTACAAATTAGGTATGATACTTGAAGGAACATTTTCTGCTGATATTCAGAAATCTAGTTACCGTGCCAGAAAGAAACAAGTAGTGTTCAATATTTTCTGCTTTTGAATTTCTCGAGATATCTTGGATATCATGATTGGGCGACTTTTTGGCTTCTGTGTTATTCTCTCCTATACTCCCTTTCCTTCCTAATCACGACCTACTCTTGTTTGAAGGATTATAGTATCATCTATTTTTCTGAAGGCGCAGTTCTGCTTTTGATCCTTTTTTCTCAGATCCCATCCTTATGATTTCTAATCCATCTAATTTCATGATATGTACAATTAAATCATCTCCATTTGCTTATGTGTTGCTAATAAGTCTGCCTTGGAGTTCCATTATGATGAGGGTGTTTGTCCTTGCATGAAATTTGTTACTCATTTTTTTAGGTACATATATATGTGTATACACAGGCTATAAAGTATGAATATTGCCACATAATCTACTATATCCTTGTGCGGGTTCCACTTAGAGGTGAATCAAGAGCTCATTTTTGGTCTTGTAGACCGTTACATCCTTAAAACAAAAATCTTCTCACCTGATGGTGTTAATGGCTTAATATAGGCTGAATTTTGATAATAATATATGTGAGAGTGAGAATAAGAACTTCACCACTTAAACCTGGCCCTTTGATCATCTCCATTTGGCTTTGCATAAAACTGTGTTGCAATGGCGTAGCAGTAGAGTATTTTGCAACACACACACACGCAGATGTATATGCCTGAGATATAGGGTTTTCTGTAAACTTCCTGTTATATTTTTGGTAGTGGGCAATGTTTTTCTTTGTTCCTTGGGTGGCCTCGTGATGATTCATGGATAATGTGTGAGGACCATAGTTGATTGCATCGATTTAAGTTTTTCGTGATGATTTTTATGGTCATTTTTGTCTGATAAGCTCGTATCTGATTGCAAATTGTGGTCAGAGATTGATGTAAGTTCTTAAGATTTTATGGACCAATGCATTCTGTATTAAGTCTTTAGTGTGGTCTGCTGTGCAGGAAGCAATTACAACTAACACCGTACAAGTTGAAGTGCGACAGTGAACCACTAAATCACAGGTAGATCAGTTCTTAAAACCTTTCTTTTTTGTTGATTCTGTGGATTCATTTGTCTTGTTGTTTGATTTGCTCTGAAACCTATTAAATTTCCTTATTGAAGGAAGGGACTTCTGATTTTTTGTCTCCCCTTTCCTTTCCCTTTGTTATTTATTTTTCCCTTTTTTTTTCTTTATATTTCCTTTTTTACTCTTTCCAGTTCATTAGCACCTATTTCGTATAGGAAATTCTAAAAAATGACTGAGCTGTTTGCCGTCGTTGCTAGTTTATTTTCATTGAAGTGTTATCTTGTAATATTTTACCTTACGCTTCTCTACTTAGGCTTGGACCTCCTGACTTTTACCCACAATCTCCAAACTGCCCCGAGGAGACATTAACCAGGGAATCTTTGCAACATGGATACAAAGAAACTGTTGATGGGCTTGAGGTAACTTTATTTATCCTGGAAGATCCCATATGGCCCAGAAATTAATTATCTTTTTTTTATGAGTTCTGTTGTAAGTGAGTTTGTCGTGCTCTGACCTCTTTCAGCTCCTTCTAACTATAATTCTGGAAATGGAATTGGTATTGGTCTGAATGACTTAATTTATATCTCACCAGCTAAGATGATTATGTTTGCTCTATGAACTAATGCTGTGGGTGGGCAAGGTTGTGGATGGGCTTTTGCAGATATATATTCATTCCATTTGTTGTTCCAGTGAAATATTATCTGCATAGTTGTTCAAGTGCTTGAATTTAGTTAGGTTTTTTCATTCATGACTTCACACCTGTCATCATCTTAGCTCCTTTTTACGATGTAGTCTGTTATGGCAAGCAAATGCAATAAACACTTTTTGAGTTTGCTACGATGAACCAAATTGGCTAGTAGTTTGGTCTTAGGAGTGTTGTTTTTCTTAAGCGAGAGTTGCTGGCCCTCTATTTTCAGTTCATATGGTTTTTACATAGGAATATTGGAAAAAATGGATTTGGTTATACCACTATTTAGGAGTGTTTTCTTTCTTAAGCGAGAGTTGCCGGCCCTCTATTTTCAGTTCATATGGTTTTTACATAGGAATATTGGAAAAAATGGATTTGGTTATACCACTATGTCTTATTTTACTGTTGAAGGTTTTGTTATGTTCTTGTGATAGTGATACAGTCAAATCTGACATTGTGCTTTCCTGAGGCGTTAATGGTTTGGCATGCTTTTTATTCTTGCTGCTTCGTAATAGTCTATTTTATTCACATTCTTACTGGAACTTTACATGCTGAATGAGCCAGGAATCTAGAGAAATTTCACTTACCCAGCTTGGAACTTTCACAAAACCTGTTGTGCTGAAATGCAAAGAGGTAATTTTTTTATTAAGCAATACCATCCCACTGGATTTTTCTTGGTCAGTTTCATGCTTTCCATTGACTTAATTTGAGTGCGTAGGGAAGTATCTTGTGTTGCTTTGTAATTTTATTCCTATATATGGATTGAAATTAATTTGCTGATTTCTTCGTTCCCTTGTTTTGTTCGCTTTTGTAGTTTCTTAGCTGCTTTCAAATTATTTTGCCAATTCTTGCTTAATAAATTCTCTCTTACTTTTTAGGCTATTCGTAAACGCTATAGGGCTATCAATGAATCTCGTGCTCAAAAGCGCAAGGTAACTTCTATTTCAAATTGTAGACAGGGAAAGCTTATGAAAGCATTTTGTAACAAAAATCTAAATATTGCATTAGGAACATATTGATTTATTTCCAAATAACTCTTGATCAGTTTCATGCGTACCAGAAAATGTGTAGTGGGACAATTGTCAAGCTGAACCAAACATCTAAAATTTTGAATCATGTAAATTATGTATACATTTGTCCTCTCAAATTAATCTTTCAGTCCTCCTGTGTTGGGCATCCTCGTTCTAGGATACGCAAAAGAGCTTAGCTGCTCAGGTCAATTTTTTTTCAAGATTGTTCGATGGAAATTTTAAGGAACCATTTAGTCATTGTTGTAAAAGAAATCTGCCTGATACAAAGTATATAACCTCATCATTTTGTGATTTGAAATCAGCTGTGAGGACACCCTCGATCTTGTATAGAGGTTCATTGGTTTATTCGTTCCATAATTACGGGATTACAAGGCTTGGATTCCTTAGAATGGGTTGACAAGTGAGAGAATGATCTCCATGATGCATGTGATCCCTTGATAGGTTTAAAACTTCACAATGGTTGTTTCTTTCTTTTTCTGTAGGTCAATATGTATGTTGAGAACATTTTTGTCCTTATTAATTCAGCTCAGCTGAAGATACTCCTTATATGTCCGCTTGTAAAATTGTTTGCTCCCTCTGCAACCATAATGGACTCGACAGTGTATGCTGTTTGTGTGGAGTGCCCTTGAGGCTTAGATTAAGATAACCCAACAGCTGATTCTTGGCGCAGATGATCTGCTTTCCCTATACTCGTTGTAAAAATCTGTTATCCTCAGAAATTTGATAGCCAGATAAGGATGTTTACTGATTCCTTCTTCTGTATATTTTGTTGTATTATATATCATTACGTATATTTTAAAATATTATTGTTTTAGTTTAAATTTTCAGAATGGTCAAGTTTTTTGCGACTAAGTGAACATTCTTGTTGGAAATAAAAATCATCAGTGTGGTACCATACATTGTCAGGGTTTTGGTGAGATTCTAGTATGCAGTTTGAATGGATTGTGGGTCCTGCATGAGGGTGACCAGAGGGTTGGTTTTAGATGAGGATGTTCTCATTCCATTGCAGCTCATATTTACTGAAAATCACGCTATTCTTAAGCTTGCAGCCATACCATCAATTGCTTGCATTAATAGTAACACAAAACTCAATTATCATCAGTTTACAGTTACGAGATGACTGTTTTACATGTGATGTGTCCATGAATAAGCAGATCCTTGTAAGCATTCAAGTAACGTACTCTAAAAAAAACTTTCGATCGTCTCCATTTGGGTTCTTGCTGTATTATTCATAATGCAGATACAAGATGGCTCTTATTTGGCGTACGTTAGCCATGTCTGTGTCGTACAACAACTCACACATTCTACTCGACTTTTTTTTTGTTACCCTTGCGAAGCAGGAATTGACTATGTGATCCCATTCTCTTAACGACAAGATTGATAGATACTGCTTTGTATTTGTATGCATGCAAGAGTTTGCACATGCCATACATTTTTAGAAAATCTCTTGTTTCATCATTTGGTTCATAAGCTTCTGAACTTGATGTCTGTTCCTTCTCGTGTGCAACAGGCAGGTCAGGTCTACGGAGTGCCTCTTTCTGGTGCTCTTCTAACTAAACCTTGTTGTTTTCCTGAGCAAAGGCCTTCCAGTGAAGATTTCCGAAAAAAATGGATAGAGGTATGTTGCTGAAGCATTATGCCTTGTTACAAATAGAAATAGCATGCACGGTGAATATGTTCCATATATCTTCAGTAGCTTCTGTATTCTGCTTGAATCTTGATTTGTTACTCGATTCTTGCTGCAAGATCATTTAGATGGTAAACTATGAATTTGCTTTCTTGTCCGCTGAATTTCTTGTCCTAACTATTCAAACTAGTACAAAATTAAGGTTGCCCTTCCATTGCGGAAAAAAAGTATTAGATGTAACATAATTACCCCTTACCTGTAGGTTGAAACCAAAGAGATGCTTCAAGGCTGAGAGGCTGAGCTTAACTGAGAATGTAGCTCAGCACGTTAATAGGTTGTCCTTCCATTGCAAAAATGTATTAGATGGAACTTAATCATTTGTTACCCTTAAGGTGAAACCAGATGAGAATGCATCAAGGTCTGAGCCTTACTGAGCAATGTAGTCAGTCTGTTTAAGAGCGGAATACTCAGACAAATTTTGAGGGCATTGTACTGGTTGGTTGGAGGGGAATAAGGCTGGGTTTGGTAATGCTTTATTTTTATTTTATTTTTCAAAATGCACTTTCAAAACATATATATAGTAATAATTTTTCATATTGGTGTTTGGTGAACTTTTTATAAAGTGCTTTTTATACAAAGCACTTCCAAAATTCCTCAACTTTTAAAAGCTGGGGATGAGGAGCTTTTAAAAGTTTTAAAAGCATAAGCTATGCTCCCATCCTATTTTTCACACCTGATTTTTCTTTTCTATCCCCACTTTATTTTATAAATGACTAAAATTACCCTTAAATCTTTTACCATCAATTATTTAAAAAATATATATTTTAATAACAGCAAATATTAATAATTATCTAATTTTTCGTTTGATTTTTTTCTCTCAAAATTATGTCTATAACAAAAATATGCTTATTCAAAATAATGATTTTTTTCTGGAGTAGTCTTTAGTTGTTTTCTTTGTTATATTGCGACTAGTTTCACTAGAGGGCTTACTTAAGATGCTTAGAATAGTCTTCACGCATGTTTATGTGGTACCGATTTCTGAGGGTCAGATATATAATATGCTTACAACTGGCAAGCTGATATGTATTTTCTTTTTTCTTTCTTTCGATTCCTATACAGGGGTTATCACAGCAGCAGAAACGGTTGCGTTCTTTGGCCGATCATGTGCCTCATGGTTACCGGAGAAGAGCTCTTTTCGAAGTTCTTATTAGTCAGAATGTACCATTGCTGAAAGCTACTTGGTTTATTAAAATAACTTATCTTAACCAGGTTTGATTTTATTAACCAGAAACATAGTTTAGTTGTTCAGCCGTGGTTCAAGTTTCCGAATCCTTTCTGTATTAAAGCATGATTAACTAATTTGAAAAAATGCAGGTTCGTCCAGGCTCAACTAGTGTTTCACCTGGTGCACCTGACAAGACACAGTTAGCTCGCTCGGAGCTCTGGACAAAGGATGTTATTGAGTACTTGCAGCACCTTCTCGATGAAATTGGTACCAAAGATGTTTCATTTTCTTCTGCACAACGCAGGGACCAGTCCTCCCCCAACACACTCTTGTCTGGTTCTGTACAAAACAAAGGTGGTGATTCTGCATCAATGGCTCTTCCTGATGGGGAGAGCCCCCCCATTCAATTTAAATGGTGGTACATGGTTCGCATCTTACAATCACATAATGCAGAGCGTTTGCTGATTCCTTCTCACATCATTGACTGGGTTCTCCTGCAGCTACAGGTCATTGATCATTCATTTTCTTATGCTGCCGTGGGAACTTTATTTATTTCTTAGATTAATTAACAAGTACTTCTCTTAATTTCTTTGCATGGTCCCTCTAAATTTACAGAGTGCTTCTATGTAACAATGTCATTTATGTTCCTTTTATCCAGGAGAAAGTGTCGCTTGACAAATTCCAGTTACTATTGCCTATTGTTTTTAGCATAATAGAGAGCATTGCTCTATCTCAAACATATGCACGCAGTCTTGTGGAGTTGGCTGTTCGTTACATACCAGAGGAATCTTTACCTGGGGAGTCTAACTTGGTTGATGGTTCTCGGAAGGCTTATATTTCTGGTGCTCTAGTTGAAATGCTCCGCTATCTGATTGTCGCTGTACCCGATACAATTGTCGCCTTGGATTGCGGTCCAATCCCACCTTGTGTATATTTATCTGATTCAGTGAATTGTAGTAGAGGCTTCTCTCCTAGTAAGGTCTCTGAGGAAGCTGCTTCTAGAAAGGCCTTATTTGGTGGCAAAGAAAGAGATACCCATTCTCGGTTCATGTTAGTAGACGACGGTCTTTCTTCCATAAAAAAACGTGCCGACAATCTTGCAAAAGCTGTAAGCCTTGGGGTCCAAGGTCATGGTGTGGCTAAAGCTCTGCAAGCCTTGGATAAAGCTTTAATACTAGGAGATGTGAGAGGAGCTTATAATGTTCTCTTTGTTGAGGATTTATTTGATGGGGGTGAAGGAGTTGGTGAAGGATGTGGCTGGATTGCAGCGGTGAGTCCATCATTGCGATCATCCTTGACGTGGTTTAGTTCAGTCAGCGCGTCACTGATTTGCTCTATATTTTTCCTTTGCGAGTGGGCTACTTGTGATTTTAGGGATTGTAGGACAAGCAGTGTTTCTCGTGACACGAAATTATCAGGCACACGTGATTTCTCCCAAGTTTACTTGGCAGCCCTACTGTTGAAGATGAAAAATGACTATTTATGTAGCACAAGCATCTCAGTTCGTTGCAAAACATCCAGTAGTTCTTTTGAAACTCGTAACACTAATATTAATAATCACAGTAATAGTAAAATTAATACCAATAACAATAGTAATAATTTTAGTTACAGCTTTGCTGAGGGTTCCAGACATCTTGGTAAGGTTTCTGAATGCACTGTTGTAGTAGAAGAAGTGTTTTCCTCTGAGAAAAAGTCCAAGAATTTTTATGAAGGCAGTTCCACCGGCTCGTCAGATTGTTTCAGAAGTCCTGGCCCCATACACGATATTCTTGTTTGCTGGATAGATCAACACTCAGTGGAAAAAAGCGAAGGTTGCAAGCGCCTTCAACTGCTCATTATGGAACTCATTCTTTCAGGCATCTTTTGTCCGCAGGCCTACGTAAGGCAGCTGTTAGTTAGCGGGATTATGAACAAGTGTGAAACACCGATGGATTTTGACAAGCAGAAACGTCACTACCAAGTGTTAAAGCAGCTTCCGGGGCTGTGTTTACGCGAAGCTTCTGAGGAGGCACAAGGTGCTTTTATTCCAATGTCCATGGAGACAATGTCAGTTTACTCAAATGAGCGTCATCTCATACTTCATGGATTTCTTGGTGGTCATTCTAAAAACAGAGCGAGTACAGACTGTGCTTCCTCGACTGAGAAAGATAATCGTACTTCTGTTGATCCCTGGAAGAGCGGTGATTCGTCGTCCAGAAATGTGAAAACAAAGGGTAACATTACAGAAGTGAAGTCTGCTATTATAAATTTCATGCGCTTTCCAAATCCCCATTCCACATTCAGAGACATTAAAGCAGATGAATCTCAAGGGTACCTTAAGTGGCCTTTCAAGTCAATTGGTGACAAGGTTGATGTAGCGGAAGGAACACCTGGTTGCGAGGACTGTAGGAGGGCAAAGAGGCAAAAGATGAGCGGTGAAAGGAGTTCATTCCCTCAGGCATCTGCGTCTGTGAATACTGCTTTAGATGATCTAGACAGCTGGTGGGTGAGGAAAGGACTTAAATCCCCAGTGCTAGAGCCATTGAAGGTAGAACCACCGACTAAGATGGTCAAACATCCTTCTAGAGGTAGGCAGAAAATTGTTCGTAAAACTCAAAGCTTAGCTCAGTTAGCAGCTGCTAGGATTGAGGGTAGCCAGGGAGCATCAACGAGCCACATATGTGGTACTAAAGTTACATGTCCGCGTCACAGAACAGGTATAGAAGGAGAAATATCTAAACAAACTGTTGGGATCCCTACAGATAACTGCCTGACTGACCTTGTTAATATTGGAAAAGCTCTAAAACATCTGCGGTTGCTTGAGAAGAGGACCATTACTCTCTGGCTAATAAACTATGTCAAGCAGCTCTTCGAACGGATAGAAACTGCTGGTAAAAAAACTGACCAAAGCACTCTGTTATCTCCAGTTGAGGACAGAATTTCTCTGCCATGGAAGCTTGGTGAGGATGAGTTATCGTCTATACTATATTTGCTGGATATTTCGTGTGATTTGATATCTGGGGTAAAGTTTCTGCTATGGCTTTTACCAAAGGTTCTCACTGGTGCAAATTCCATTGTCTATGGGGGGAGGAACTCTACACTATTGTCGAAGAATATTGAAAACCAGGTGTGTGAAGTAGGGGAGACATTTTTCGTATCTTCTATCCGGAGGTATGCCTACACTCTTCTTTCTCTAACCTGTCCCATTCCCCGTACCTAGAGTATATTGGGGAAGGCCTTTGATTATGTAGTGAATAGTGTTAGTCCACTGACTCTACTTATAGAATTGTAGTAAGGAAAAATGTTCCAAAGAAGCACTAGTATTTCATATTCCGTAAGCTTGACATATCAATATCTAGCTATTTAGTCTTATGATAATTTAATTGAAATCAGTACCCAACACTTTATCGTTTTCTTGACTAGTTCCACATTTACATCCAAACTAGTTATTGAAGGCGTAAACATAGAAGAGGGTCGGAGTGTTGTATTTGGCTTTATATATCAAGTACAGATCTTAATGCTCGGCACTTCATTCCTTGAATCTTAGAAAATTTAGTTCAGTTGAAAGTAAGAGCTTTAGCTGTAGATTTATCGTTTATTCGAATCATCTGATAGTCCCCCTAAGGTAATATATTGGAGACTAAGCTGCATAGAAATATAGAAACGTCAGTAAACTGATGACGACTTATTAGTGGTCCACTGTGTTATATGTTTATGCACTTCATCAGGCACACCCTTTCTCTCATGGATTGTGTGAAGCTGTCAAGGGGTTTCACCAACACTATAAAACGAGGAAGGCCTCTTCTGCTTGGTTCTTGCTTAGACTTCACAATAGTTTTGAGTTCCTTAATTTTGTTTATGCATTAATGAAGCTCTATAAAGCGTAACAAAAAGCTATTGTCTTCTTCGTCGGTCTTTTCTTCGTTTAATTTATTTTACTTTTCAAAATGTTGTACAAGATGAGCTTTTGCATGTGCTGTATCTTGTGATTATTGTCAAATTTATTAGGAGATATGGAACCAGGGAATGGTTTTTGTCGTGCATCGAGATATTTGCATAGGGTGTGAATATTGCCATTTAGGTTCCTCCTTGATTTTGTAAAGTATTTTGACTTCTATAAGAATACAACTTAACATGAAAACAATGCTACTTTCATGTAATTTTCCCCGTTAGCTTTTCATCATCTTCTTTAGAAAGCATTTAGAATTTGAAACAACAAGCCCAACATATATGTACTGAATTAATATGTATGTCACTCTGAACTGACCTCATGTAATTAGAATATACACACTTGGCTTTGTTCTGGCGCAGAATTAGTCTTACATCCGTTAAAGCATCCCACTGAAATTTGAGCAGTGATCCTTCTTATCCTTTGTTTGGCTCTTCCACTGTTGCTTTTTTAGGCACATACTCTCTGTTAATGTACCTAATAATGCATTATCTCTAGTTAGCAGTTCGAGAGATCCCATCCTTAGTAGTGGTATATGTGAGGTGTTGAACTTCGGTAACGATAAAACATATCATTATCTGATTTACTGCTTAGAGGGTTATCTTGATTGGTACCATTTAGCTTCTATCTGTCTATCTGTCTATCTACATACCTACATGTATATATATGTATATACATATAAATATCAGTCTGTCAATCAAGCTATTTATCTGAATGCCTGACATATGGTTTTGATGCAGGTATGAGAATGTATTTGTGGCGTCGGATCTTGTTCCTGATGTTTTATCTGCTACAATGCTTCGCTTTGCCACCAGTACTGCTTCTAATAGTAGAGAAGCTGGTGGTTCAGCAGCATTCATTCATTACGCTAGAAACTTGTTAACAAAATACAGAAATGTGGATAGTGTGGCAAGATGGGAGAAGCATTTCAAGGCAACATGCGATCATAAACTTCTTTCTGAACTTGAATCTGGAAGAACACTTGATGGTGAGTTTGGATACCTACCTGCGACTCCCGCTGGAGTTCAAGATCCTGACGATTACTTGCGTCAAAAATTGAGCGGCAGGTTATCACGAGCAAGTCCAAATATGAAAGAGATAGTGCAAAGACAAGTTGAGGAAGCTGTGCAGTATTTTAATGGTAAAGAAAGGAAGCTTATCAGTGCTGCTACTCCAAAAGGTTCTGGTGTAGATAAACTGGATGATGTGCACCAAAGAGCTCAGAAGATAGTCATGGGTCTCATGGATTGTATTAGGCAGAATAGTGGCCCAGCTCAGGAAGGGGATCCATCTCTGGCTGCTTCTGCTGTTTCTGCAATTGTTGGAAATGTAGGTTCCGCTGTTGCTAAAATGCCGGACTTCACATCTAACACGAATTACCCAAAGTTTCAATCAGCCATAAGTTCATTAAATTGTGCTCGATGCATTGTACACCTTCACGTAACCTGCCTCTGCATACTTAAAGAATCCCTTGGAGAGCGTCAAACCCGTGCTTTTGAGATAGCTCTTGCAGCAGAAGCTTTTTCTGTTGTTACTGCTGCCTTTGCTCCCATGAAGGCTCCTCGCAATCAGTTTCAACTTTCCCCTGATGTTCATGATTCCAATACCAGCCCATCAAATGATACTCTGAACAACCCTGTGAAGGTTAGTAGGGCAGTAAAGGCTGCTGCTGCTGTTTCTTCCCTTGTCATTCGGTCAATTGTTCATGGAGCTGTTAGCTTAGAGAGAATGATAGCTCTATTTAGGTTAAGGGAAGGCTTGGATGTCCTTCAGCTGATTAAGAGTGCGAAATCCAGCTCAAATGGAATTTCTCGTACTATCGGTGCTTCAAAGGTTGACAACTCTATAGAAGTATATGTACATTGGTTTAGGGTTCTTGTTGGGAATTGCAGGACAATATCTGATGGATTGGTCGCTGAGCTCCTTGGTGAGCCATATATACGAGCTCTTTCAAGGATGCAGAGAATGCTTCCGCTCAGCTTGGCGTTCCCACCTGCTTATTCAATATTTGCACTGATGGTGTGGAAGCCTTACATCCCTATCAACAACATTGCTACCCGTGAAGATGTACAAATATCTCTAGCAGTAGCCATAGGGGATGCTATCAAACACCAACCATTCAGAGACATGTGTCTTCGAGACACACATGCATTCTATGATCTTCTGGCTTCTGATGTAGGTGACTCAGAGTTTGCAGCGGTTCTTGAATTGCAGATTCCAGACAAACATTTGAAAACCCTGGCCGTTGTTCCTCTCCGCGGGAGGCTTTTCTTGAATGCAGTGCTTGATTGTAAAATATTGCAAGATGATGGAACTCGTGCAACTAGCTTGCAAGGCGAACCAAACACACAACGGTCTGAAAATGGGAAGAGGCTTCTTGACCAGCTTGTACATGTTCTGGACACTTTGCAACCGGCAAAGTTTCACTGGCAGTGGGTTGAGCTGAGGCTTCTCTTAAATGAACAAGTTCTCATCGAGAAAATTGAAGCCTCCAGTAGTACTTCTGTAGTGGAGGCCATCCGAGCTCTTTCGCCAAATTCTGACAACTTTGCTCTGTCGGAGAGTGAGAACAATTTTACTGAAATCATCCTGACGAGATTACTGGTCAGACCTGATGCTGCTTCCCTTTACTCAGAAGTTGTTCATCTTCTTGGGAGGTCATTAGAGGAGTCTCTGTTGTTGCATGCAAAATGGTTCTTAGCTGGTCATGATGTGCTCTATGGACGGAAGTCTATCAGGCAACGCCTCATAAATATTGCTCAGCTTAGAGGTCTATCAACCAAAGTTCAATTTTGGAAACCATGGGGTTGGGCTAGTTATGGTTCAGAGCATTTGCCTGGTAGAGTAAATAAGAGGAAGTCTGTGGCCACCTCCCTTGAAGAAGGGGAAGTTGTTCAAGATGGTGTTGAGAGGTTATCAGGAAAAACAAGCTCTCAAATTTCCGATACTGAAGGATTCAATTCTACCCAGCAGTATGTTACTGAGAAAGCTCTTGTAGAATTGGTTCTCCCATGCATAGATCGGAGCTCTAGTGATTCACATAATACATTTGCAAGCGAATTGATTAAGCAGATGAATAATATTGAGCAACACGTAAATGCACTTACTCGTGCTGTGAGTAAACACACTGGCTCTGCGCCTTCCGGAGTTGAAGGCTCTGCAAACAAGAGTAATAGTCGCAAAAGTATCAGGGGAGGAAGCCCTGGACTAGGAAGGCGACTAGCAGGAGCGGCAGCGGCAACAGTAGCTGATTCTGCACCACCCTCTCCTGCAGCATTGCGGGCGTCTATATGGTTGCGGTTGCAGTTCCTCTTGAGACTTCTTCCTATCATTTATGCTGATAGGTATAAAATTACACCTTCGAATTTTTTACTTCAAGCTATACTTGTGTTTCACTTTTTCGATTCCTTAAATGCTTTCTGTTTTTGGTTAGTGAACATTTTCCTCTCTAGAATGTCTCAAAAGTTCCTCATTTATTTCTAAATTAGTTTCTTTCTGTTGTTTTTATTGAGTAATGAGAATGGCTGCAAGTATTACTTAGGATTAGCTACAGATTGTTAAGTAAATAGTTCATATAGATATACCTACAAAGCTGTATCACTGGTATAAGAAATGTTTATCCAGACACTGCTTAACAATTAGGACCCTGTTCCTTGAATTTTCCCACAATGTCTGCTTATCAAAATACAAAATTCCAAAGAAATAAAGAGAATAATGAGTGACACATCATAAGATAATTTCAGACCCATTGTGTTAACAGCTCATACTTGGACTGGTGCCATCAAACTTGTGTCAGAATGTCAAAGTGGTTATTGTCGCATACACAAACTGATATGTAAGAATGAATGCTTCCTTGTCATCTGAAAGTTGAGTTGGCAATTTCAGTACATTCGTTAAACTAGTTGTCCTTTTTGTATTCCGGAGGCATTAACCATTAGTTTTTACAGTTGAGTTCGAGCGTGGTTTGAACCTTTTCCCTTCGGCAGAAGGGGTATATACATGTGACCTTTTGTTGAATTTCCTTTTCTTTAATTTAACCTTGATGCTCAATCATGAGAAATGGCTAAGAATGAATTAGGTTGTCTTGTACTAATTATTTAATTTGGGTGGCTTTTCCTTTCCTTGTCTTAATTTCATTTTCCAGGGAGCCATCTAGTCGAAATATGAGGCATATGCTTGCCTCAGTCATCCTTCGTTTCCTTGGAAGTAGGGTGGTGCATGCCGATGCAATCATTTCCTTCTATCCGCCTACCACAGAAAGTTCTCCGGCAGATTCTCCAATGGTAGAAGCTTCGGCTGCAGCGACGCCAGATCTCTCTGGTGAAAGTCTTTTCGAGTGGTTTTTGTCCGTCTTTCATGGGTTACTGGGCAATTGCAAGCCATGTTGGCTGAAGTCCGAACCATCCTCCAAGTCAACTGTAAAATCTTCTAGAGACTCTGTGTTCGATCGTGAGGCAGTGGAGAGTTTACAGGTGAGATCCGTGTTTTTCATTTCCTTATTCTTTTTTTTTCTTTATTTTCTTCCACCAAATTAATGAATGAATTGGGATTACAAAACCTGTCTTGTGACATGTTCTGTAATGTGGAGTACAGAATGACTTGGACCGCATGCAGTTGCCAGAGACAATTCGGTGGCGTCTTCAGTCTGCAATGCCAATTCTCCCTCCTTACTTGCCACACTTCTTTTCTTTCCAGCAACCAGTGGTCTCATCTACAGCTGTTGCTGCGCTTCAGTCTAGTAGTATCTCATCATCTCCATGTGCTGGTCTACTAAACCAAGGAAATTTTAATATATCATGCCCGAGGAATGCTGCAGTTGGTTTGGCGGCTAGGTCCATGATTAACAATACTACAGCGAAGGCAAAGCAGCCACAATCGGCACTGTTGCAGCAGCTCGACCAACAAGAGATGGAAGTGGACCCTTGGACACTGTTAGAAGATGGGACGAGTTCCTTGCTCAGTGGTCCCACCTTGTCCAATATTAGCAGTAGTAGTAATTACAACAGCAGCAGCAGCAACGTGGTAGTTGCTGCTGGTCTTTTACCTAGTGGTACAGCTGAGCAATCACCATCATCATCTCTAAACAATCTCAAGGCGTGTAGCTTGCTAAAAGGAGCAGTTAGAGTTAGAAGAACAGAACTCACATACATAGGGGCAACGGATGATGATAGTTAACTGAACCAGTCTTTAGGCGATTAATCTTCGAGGATATCATCTACTAATTTCTTGGTTTGCCATGTTGGACATTATTATCGATTGGTGTTCCTCTACTTCACAAGGGGCCAGTGATGGTGGAAAGTGCTTTTAAGGGGAAAGAAAGTTCTTTATGGTAGGTCGAGGGAAGCACCTTGACGTACTTGGAAGTTGATCTTCTCTGATAGTAGCTGTCAGAGCTGGTTAGGATTAGTTAACCTTTTTTTTTAGTAATCCCCTCCCTTGCCCTACAAATTGTGTTTTCTTTTTCAAATGTAGTGGTGGCGGCGAGGCTGTTGTATATAATGGTATATTTCTCCTTTTGTTGTTTGTTGAACTAAGCATTGTCAGAAATTGATCTATATCTGTTTGGTAGCCTCTCTTTTTTTTCCCTGTTAAATCCTTTCTATATAATATTCAGACTAAATTGTAACCTGCTATATAGTACGGATGGTATTCAGAAAATTGTGTATGCACTTATACCTACGTGATTCACATGTTTTGGAGGGAATATATCCGAGTTCTCTTTTTCCTAAACTGGACTTTTGTTATGAAAGTAGACAGTGTTTCTATCATCCCCTCTCATTGCTTCATCTGTAGCTCTCTGGTTCCAGACTTTTTTCTCAACATCATACCAACGCTTGAAATCTAATTTCAAATCCTCATTCCTATCTAGATCAGCAGAGTTTTTCCTAACATATACAAGTTCAAAATAAATAAATGTGTTGATGTATTGAAGACTAAAGTGGCATATACGTATACAAAAAACTATTCCACATCCCATACAATGGTTAAATTTGCATTCTTTATCCCATACAATGGTTAAAATTGCATTCTTCTTCGTTCAGACTTTACAGACACATGATGAATAAACAGCCTGTATCCTTTCTTTCTACTGGGAAGTTCATCATAAAACACAAAGTAAAACAAAAGGATTCCTGAAATTTCAGAGAATGCAAAAGAAATTAGAACCATCGGCTCTTTTTCTTTCTTTTTCTTGAAGTGTAAGAAATGATTTGTGTTGATTGTCAAAGTTAGAAAAGAAAGTACAGGACTTAAGTCTTTATATAGACAAGACTCAACAGAAAGAAAAATGAAACGGAAAAAACTATAACCAATATTAACAGAAATCTGTTTTTGTTACACAGCTGTCCTACACACAGATGCAACAACCCTATTGGCTCAAATAAAATGCCACATCATCTGTGATCTCTAACTATTCTAACATCTCCCCTCAAACTATGTCCTGACAGAAGGCCTAAGTTTGTTCTTAAGAATACCAGGCTGATCCTTTGATAACCCTTTTGTGAACAAATCAGCTGTCTGACTTAAAGTATGAACATAAGAGACCTGTAAGAGTCCCAACTTGAAAAGATCTCTTAGAGCAATTCCAATGGGAATTGGTATATAGGTTGATTAGCCAAGGCATGTGGATGAGCAAACTCGATTTTGGGCAGTGAGGAATTGACAAAAAGACTCAAACTAAACCAATCGATGCAAGATGAGCCGTTCGACCCAGGTTGAGATGAGTCTCGACGCATCTCAACAGTCAAATCCAACGACTATAATTCCACCTCTATAAATACAACCCAAATTCAATCTTCTCTACTCACACCAAAATCAATCTTCTCTAAATATTTTCACCACAAAAAACTCTTTATATTCTGCTTCTCCAAATTTTTTCACCATAAAAAAATACCATGTCTCAATCTCAAAATATTAGTCGAAATAGAAATAGAAAACCACCAAGGAATAGCTATACTCAACCTCTACCGACTCGACAAGAGGATTCGAATGAAGAGAACAATCCTAATATAACAGAGCGAGATGCCAAGAATCAAAAACCAAAAGGTGGTTATTATGAAATTAAACCAGTTTATGATTTTCTTCCCGAAAGTGCTAAAATTAATTTGAATAGATTTCCTTGGAGGATTTTGTACCATATGGAGGCGAAGAAACATCCGACCAAATTCATACATATGATTCTGGAACGTTGGTGGTATACTACACACACGTTTCATTTTGTGGACTTCGAAATAGGTATGTCATATATTTTGATTTATAATTTTGATGCAATCAATACGATTCATATATGAAATTAACAATTTTATACAGAAATAACACCGTTAGATTTGTATTTTTTACTTGGGATACCTTGCGGTCAGGGAGATAATGTTCCCTTTGACCAACAAGCTTGGTTATCAAATAAACGATGTAAAGATGAACTTCCATTGTATTTTTGCATAACGTCACGCAAGCATATCGATCTAAGAGCTTTGGAAATTCCTAATGCCGGTTTAAAGGCATTTAAAACCAAAAAATTATGTGTTGACATTATAGGTTGTGATCTAGACCCTGAACACGCTACAAAAATTGCCAAGATTTTTATTTGATGGGTAATTGGTGTGTGTTTTCCCCAACGTAACTAGTTGTGTTTTAGTAAGATGGCTAGAGGCATTGCAAGATTTGGAAAAGGCTTCTAGTTATGATTAAGGGTACGCTATATTGGCCGAGCTATACGTTTGTCTCGATGTCGCATGCTTGGGTAGGCCAAGCATCGAAGGTGTATGGAGAGTCCTTGAGGTAAATATGATAAACTAATCGTACAAGTTTATATAAGTTTACATATATTTACAGCAAGTAAAACTAATCGTATTTTATCCACTTCATATTTGGTGGTATACATATACCAATATTAGTCTACCAAGACTGATAGAATTCACCAGAAGGTTTTTCCCACTTTTAGTAAAGTATGAAGCCGATAACTGGCACAAGAAGGAAAAAAACACGAGTGAGCGAGATAATATACACATGTGGAGATCCCAACTGAATCTTAGGACTAAACGCAATATTATTTGGAACCCCTATGAGGATTATAAAGAGTTACGTTCTAATATAGCCATTGCGATCAAAGAGTTTTCACTACATAACGTGTTGCTCTACAGTCAACTCAGCAATATTGTTTTTTTTTTTTTTTTTTTTTGAGAGATGTTCTAAACAGTTAGTTGGTGCATATGGTATCCCCAATAGCCCTTCTCCAGCAACCGTCCCGGGATCGGATTACACAAGACTACGGGATCGTGGATGGAAAACATATGATCAAGTCTGGAGAAGTTGTGGCGAAGTTCAATACGACCAATGGTACCAATACCAAGCCGATTATTAATACATAAGTTATGAACATCTATGGGATGGATATTGCAGCAATAGAAAGATGAAACTCGGGATTGCCTCTACCTACAGTACCACCACCATCGGTTCCAATTTTAATGGTTTATCTTGAGGCGGGAGCTTCCTCATCATCATCCCCTCTAAGAGAACCTTCTGCAGCTTGTTCTTCATCGGTTGGGTCAGATTTTCCAGAACTGAGTTAGAAGATCGAGACCTATAATCTCCAAGGAGAGCATCAGACAATTCCAATTGTCTCGCATGGTATGGAGCGAACTAATTCTTATAAAGGTACAACGACCTTTGTTGAACAATTGGTAGAACATTCGAACCAAATGAAGTTAAGAGATCAGTTGACTAGACGTATGTACAACCAACAGTTACGGGCATTGACGGATTCCGTGAGCATCAATCCCTATCTTAGCGGACTTTATGGAACATCACAACCTTCCCAAGGGGGAAAAGTACGAAATACACAACAAGGATCTCCATATTATCCAGTGCGACCTCCACAATCAGGATCTCGTCGGGATAATCCACAAGATCCTAATAGGGTTTATAGAAGACAAATAGACTTTGGTACCTCTCCAGCTCAGAATTGTGATTTCCTTGGATTTGATGATGGATCTCAATCTGCATGAGCAACTCTAGGATTTGGGAGTATGCTGGACCGGGGCTATTATGAGAGGAACTGGTCTGGGAATGAGTAATTATGTTTTATTCAATATTTGTAATTGAATTTGAGATTAAGGAAATTAACTATTTATGTAATCAGAATCAATCTATAAACAGAAACTACTAATTTTATTACACATTCAATTAAAATTTATAACAATATCTTTTTTGGAGTAGAATGTTTCTACATTTTAACATCCCATACGTGCAATCAAAAAATCCTTCATGATTGCATAATGAGCTTCATAAGCAAAAGGTTTCTTTTTCCATCTTCGCCATTCTTCTCATGCTCGGAATACAACTTCAGTATTAATTTCCCCCCTTACTCGATATCGATTGACAACCCGGACTAAAGCTATAAATTCTTTCACTTCACTTCTTATAGTTTGAGATCGACAAAAAAACCCAGGTACATTACGGTTATTTGGGTTACCGGTGTCATTGCAGAAGTTTTCATATATTTTGCTCCAGTAACTCATACTCACTAAACCATTTTGCCTTCGTTCCTCGCCCCTTGCTGCATAACATACAACAAAGTTTCTACAAAGATAAAGATCTTCATCTATGGTAAACTCTGTCGGATTAATATACGGTTGAGTCGTATGGGTGTAAAGAAGGTGGAGAAGGTGTGATTTTGGTAGTGAAAATAGACGAATTTATAGAACTATTTTATAGCCGTTGTATGGAACTAGCCGTTGTCGGCTCAACCTAGGCTGATCGTCTCAGTTTGCAACGACAACGGCTATATATAATTTATAATTTCGATCATAACCTTTCATCTAGGTTTAATCAAACGGCTATTTATAATTTTAACAATAAACTAATTCAATTTTAATTTTTTAATTAAATGTAATTTAATTTCAAAAGGAATAAACAAATAATTTGATTGTTAATTACATAAAAATATTAATCTCCATTACATTAATTTAATATACTAAGCTCTTTTACAAGATATAAACTAGGGCAGTAAAAACTTAAATTAAATAAACACTTCAGTAAAAATCTCTGACAATCTTGGGCCTCCTGTTTATCTTCATTTGACGGATCTTCTATTCGATGCGCTTCTAAGAATATCTTCCCTGGTTTTTGTGACCAGTCGTATGGTTAACTTTCAAATTTTATTTTTCTTCAATTATCTTGCCTTGAATTCTTTTTTTTCTTATAACTGCAGATTTGACTTCGTTAACATCTATAACTCTTAGACCTCTTTGTTTTTTTCATTCTCTATTTTCTTATAACCATAACATATCTTACTAATAGCATCTTCTAGCATGACTCCAGAAAAATCAAGTTGGGTTGCAATTTTTGCTATTTTTTTCTAAGTTATTTTGAACAGAAATTGAGATCAATAGTTTGAGATGGAAAGATTAAGATTGAATTGAAAGTAGAAGAATTTTTGAGTGAAGAAGGTGTGATTTTGGAGTTAAAAATGTTTGAATTTATAGGGAGAGAAATATGAGTCGTAGGATTATAGCCGTTGAGATTCGACCATTGTCGAATCAACCTGAGCCGCTCATCTCATTTTGAATCGATCGATTCCCATTGAGCCTTGATTGGAAAACTCCCCCAAATAACAATTTGCCAAGCCATTTAAGGGATTTGCCCATCCCATTGTGGGGGATAATTGGCAAATTAGCCAATATACCCAACCCACTGGAGTTGTTCTTATCATGTGGTAATCAACTTGAATATATTTGGTACGAGCATGGAAGATTAAATTAGTAGTGAGATTTTCGTCTCCTAAATTATTACAGACAGATTGCAAGGAAGAGACAAGTTGACTGAAAGTTCCTTAAACATATAGGAAAGCCATAAAATCTCAGTAGTAACACTGGCAAGGACCCTATATTCGACTTCAGTAGAAGAACGAAAGATAGTCTACTGCTTCTTGGAAGACCAAGAAACCAAATTGCCACCAAAAAACACATAATAGCCATAAATATATTTCCTCGTGTCCGGACACCCAGCCCAATCACTATCGCAGAATGATACTACCAAGAGTAATACCCTGACCAAGAGACCCTTTCAAAACTAATATCAGGCCTGACCAAGGACCAAGAGTAATACTGGTATTTTATAACATAACTAATATCAGGCCTGGTGAGTGTCAAGTACTGTAATCCACCAACCAAACTTCTATGAGAAGCTGCATCCTTCAAAATCTCATTATCAAAAGCAGAATCCCTCTTACCTTGATCTACAAGGTTTACAACCCATCATATCATGTTTCTTAAGCATTTTCAAATAATATTTATTCCGTGTCAGAAGTAATTTCTTAGCAGAAGTATCAAAATGAGTTTCAATGCCTAAGAAATAGAGTATTGTGCCTAGATATTTCATTGCAAATTCAGACTTCAAAGATTTTATAAATGAAGTAAGTAAAGCATCAAAAGGGTCTAGAATAGTTAATCCACATAGACCAATAAAAGCATTCTCTCTGAATTCTTATGATAAACGAATATTGGACAATCATATACAGAATTAGAGAAACCATACTTCAACAGATAGCCACTAAATATCTCAAACCAATCCCTTGGGGATTATTTGAGGTCATAAAGAGATTTCTGCAGATGATAGACGTGTGTTGGGTTATGAGAATCAACAAAACCTGGTGGTTGTTCCATGTAGACATTTTCAGATTGATAACCATGTAAGAAAGCATCACTTACATCAAGTAGGGGCAAGACTAAGAACACATCTTATAGTAATAGCTTTAACTACAGGTCTAAAAGTCTCCTCAAAATCTATTCCGTCTGTAATGACCCGACCCTCCACCGGTACTGTCCCTACTTAGCCAATGCGGTCATCCGGTAGTGTAGGGTTTTCAACAGGCACTGCTGTAGTTATCCAACAACTTCCTGGGAGGTCACATATCCCTGGATTGCTTCTAGATCGGGCACACTTAACTGCAGAGTTTTTTGCCAACTCTGAAGCCATTTATGCTGAAAAGACCTCGGTGTTAGATATGAAATGACAAACTATTACATATATTCCATTTGGCGAACCCTACTTGCCGAATCAGTATATTACAATACCATCACCTTAAATTTGAGCCGTCTTCGGCTCCGGAATATACAAGACCATATCTACGACGTTCCCTGCCACTTATGAGACCAGTACCTGAAACACCCCTTTCAGCGTACTCTGTCACCCTCGGCAGGTGACCCGTCGTCGGCTCTGATACCATTTGTAATACCCGACCCTCTACCGATGTTGTCCCCACTTAGCCACTGCGGTCATCCTGTAGTGTGGGGTTTTCAACGGGCACCGTTGCGGTCATCCACCATCAACTTCCCGAGAGGTCACCCATCCCTGGATTGCTTCCATCCCGAGCACACTTAACTCAAAGTTTTTTGCTAACTCTCAAGCCAGCTGTGCTGAAAAGGCCCCGATATTAGCTAGGAAAGAACAAACCATTACATATATTCCATTCGGTGAACCTTACCTGTCGAATCGGGGTATTACACCGTCAACCTGATCATAGTCCTTAGCCACTAACCTAGCTTAATGTCTTTCAGTTGTACTATCATCTCTTAAATTTGTTTTGAATACCCATTTTTATCCAAGCATATTCATAGAAGGATGATAAGAAATATTTTTCCATGTGTTATTATTGTGTAACACATCACACTCATTGTGCATAGCTTTAATCCAAACAGGTTACTCAATAGCCTCTTTGAAAGTCTTTGGCTCCATTATTGGTCCAACTAAAGTAATGAAAGCAGTTGGAATATGATGCTTAAGTATACTATTAGCTATAAAATCCTTTGGTAAAGGTTTATGAGCATGAATACCTGATTTGGATCTTAAATGAACACTAGAAGTAAAAGAAGAATGAGGTTGAGGCATAGCAGCAAGTTGTAGTACATAATTAAAAGTAATAGCAGTTTAAGGGGTAGAATGGTCATGTGGCACAATTTTAGGTGCTGAATCAGAAGTATGTACTAGATGATCTGAAATTATATAGTAAGATGGGGAGCTACAATATTAGGCATGACATCGCTAGCCGGAGTAGGTGAAGAACTGTTAGTAGATAAATGAAATTTGGACTCTTTAAACACTACATGAGTAGTGACATAGATTCTGCAAGTATGTAAATCCATGCATCTGTATCCTTTATGATGAATATTATAACCAAGAAACAGAAAAGTTTCTGATTTTGGACTGAGCTTATCCTTCATATAATGAACTAAATTTGGATAACACAAGCAACCAAATATTTTCAACAATGAGTAATTTGGCTTAGAGGGATACATGGCTTCATATGGAGACTTGTAATCAATAACTTTACTTGGAAGTCTATTGATGAGAAATACAACAGCTAAGAAAGAGTCAAACCAAAATTTCTAAGGAAAAGAGGCAGTAAAGGATAGGGTATCACCCATTTCAGTGACTTGTTTATGTTTACTTTCTGCAGAACCATTCTGTGGATGTAAATGAGGACAAGAAATTCTCAAGGAAATACCACATGAATCAATAAATTTTCTAAAAGGACCTTTGGTTAATTCAAGAGTTCCATCACATTGAAAATGCTTAATCTTTACATCAAATAAGTTTTCAACAAGAGATTTGAACAATTTGAAAAAAATGAACACTATTTACTCCACTCTTCATGGGATACATCCAACTAAACTTAGTACAGTCATCTACAAACAAGATGTAATACTTATATCATAGATGAGATTGCACAAGAACAGTCCCCAAATATCATAATGTACCAGTAAAAGTGGTGTACTTGACACAAAATCAGTAGCATGAAATTGCAAGCATTTATCTTTACCTTAACTAACAAGAACCACAAACATGAAATTATTAGTGAATAAATTGATATCAGCATCATCATCAAGCCTTTGAATTATTTTATTTACATAATGACCCAATCTTGAATGCCAATGAATTGAAGATGCCACAATATAGGTGAAAGCAATATGCGGAGCAAGTAAGCAAGACATTATATGATATATCCCATTCTGCATTTTCCCATTAGCTATGATTGCTCCTCAGTGACTTGATTTCATATCCCCATAGATAGAAAGTAAAAGAACAATGATTATCAAGTGTAAACTAAGCAACAAAAACATCAAATTATGCTTTAAATATGGAACATAAAGCACCTTGTGCAAATTAAAACTATTAGAAGATGTAGATAAAGTCTCCAACAATAACTTGCTCCTGACCAGTGTAAGTAGAATTATTTTATAAGTTGGAATTATTTTCGTATGACTTGTAGCGTCAGAATCTGGTATCCAAACAGGTCCAGAAGCACTTTGACCCTAATAACCACCGAATTCAAAAGCAAATTTAGAAGGAGATTATAGTCAAATTCATTGGAAAACCAAGGACGATTGTTACTACTACTCCCTGCATTAAGGTTAAAACCAAGAAAATCCCTTTGCAATGGTGCAACACTATTCCTTTAGATCCAGCATATCTGAATTTGCACCTACTAACAAAGTGACTTGACTTGTTACATATCTGACAAGTAGTAGAGTCGTAATCTATAACTTTCTTTTGAGTTGGATGAAAATCAGCTTTTTTGAAACCAGGATGACGACTAGAAGGACCAATATTAGTACCCATAGGATGAGAAAAAGTAGGACCAACATGAGAATTAAAACCTTGTGAAGTAGCAGGTTTCCTGAAAGAGGAGTTGTATGAGGGATTATACCTCTTGACATTAAAAGATGAATTGGTAGGATGAGCAATAAGAAAGGAATAAGATTCAGTTTCTTGTTCTTGCAAGAATTGTTCATGACTAATGAGTCGAGATCCTAATTCATAAAATGGAAGTGGATGTTCACGATTTCGGGTACTAACAAAAAAATGATATTATCTCTCACTAAACCTTTTAATGCATATATTACCCAATATGCATATGGAACTGGTTCTCCAATTTCAGCAAGTGAATCTGCAATTATCAAAGAACATTAGCTGATAAAGAAATTCAAAAATTGTAGAAGAACGTTTCTTGATAGAATGTAACTGAGATCAGAGCATTGACTTCCTAGAAAAGAATTGTTTAGTAAACAACTTTGCTTGATGTAACCATTTCTCTCTTGCTAATTTCCTCCTAGGAAGTTCTGAAGATAAAGATTTATCAACAGTAGCATTAATGCAATCCAAAAAAATTGTCGATTTGAAACCACTCTAGATAAATAGGATTTGAAACTTGAACATTATTCAACAACACAGTAGGAACTTCTGGAGGAATCGATCCATCAACAAATCCAAAAATATTTGTACATATCAACATAGAAGAAATCTGATCTTTCCACACAAGATAATTTGAAGCTTCTAATTTTACAGAAACAAAATTTGCAATGTTTAAAAAAAATTACTAAATATACTTTAAAAACCAAAAGGATTGTAAAATTGTTATTGATGTTGGTACTGAAAATGTATATGTTTTATTGGTGATTGTTGTTGTTGATGAAATTGTATCAGTGGTGTGGTGGTGGTATTTGATGTTGAAATTGTAAAGTTGTTTGTGGAGGTTGTATTGGTGGTTAATGTAAAGATTATTGTGGTGGAGTCTGTTGTGGTAGTGGTTGAGATGAAGATGGTGGTGGTTGTTGTTGACGAAGTGGTGAAGGTAAATGTAGAAACAGTTGAGTATTGTTTAGTTGTTGCTTATTATTGTGAACATCGGAAAAACTTGTTGATTCTGAATTGTTCTAACCATATTAATGATCAAGAGAAAAAAGTATGAATTCCCCTTTTGTAACTGATACCATGTAAGAAATGATTTATATTGATTGTTAAAGTTAGAACATAAA
Source organism: Papaver californicum (assembly GCA_023531435.1). Classification (NCBI taxonomy): domain Eukaryota; kingdom Viridiplantae; phylum Streptophyta; class Magnoliopsida; order Ranunculales; family Papaveraceae; genus Papaver; species Papaver californicum. Next base: position 9,158,244 of record JAJJMC010006585.1, on the reverse strand, counting down.
GTACAAGACTAAAGTCTGTATATAGACAAGACTCAACAGAAAGAGAAATAAACTGGAAAAAACTACAACCGATAGTAATATAAATTTGTTTATATTTCACAGCTGTAGAAAATATTCGTCATCTACACACAGATGAAACAACCTTATTGGCTTAAATAGAATGCCATATCATCAACAAATTCTAACTATTCTGAGCTCTAACTATCTATATTACAAAACAAAATGTTCTTTTCGCCATCCTACAGCTTTAAATGGGAAATTTTCGGCAATTGACGGTTGTCATTACTTTCAAAATGCAATAGATAAATCATGGCTGAGAATGCACCTACATACTACGCCTTCATCCAACGTTCTAGATTTCATTTCCCAACATATTTTTTTGTCACCCCGCTAATTTTTTTTCGCCTCTTAACTCTCTGCATTATTTCTCACATTCAACTTCAAGGGTTTTTTTATTTTCTATCAATGTGAATGAAGCGTTTTCTGAACGATAACTCTCTTTTCAATTCATTCTATTTTCCTTCACATCAAGGTAAAAATATCATGAAAGAAAGGTTATGTAGATGCAGGAAAACCCACAACACACCCAAGATAATCCTAAGGCTGATTCCATTATTATCAAATTAGTGTAGATGGTCATGATTCACGAGTAAAGATCAAAGTAAAGTGACACAAGCAATTTACGTGGTTCGGTGTTAAAACCTATGTCCACGGGAGCAATTTCACTAAAGGAAGATGTTAATTGCAAGTTCTTTGCCTAGTACAAGATAACTTTCACTCTTTATCTCTTAGTATGCTATCGGTCTCTCAGAAATGTTCAACCCCTTTTACTCTGTTTACAATCCTATATATATGCAAATAACAAAAGTGGGTAACAACTTGCTTCGCTCGTTTGATATCTTCGTAGGGAATCTTCACTGTAGCTTTTTTTGTTAATGGGTTTATCTTCGTTGGTCAACTCGCCAACTAATCCTCGCTAAGGCTTCTTATCGTTATGTGCTTCATCAAGTTACACCTCACCATCTATCCCGTCAGACTGACCGTTCTGCTTGCGCATTAAATACTTAACTATCCAATTTAAATTTGACTGTTCATTTTATTCTAATGCTTTCCGCGTGTCCTAATCTTATGAAATGGCGGATATTCCAATGCTGCTTGAGGAAGTATTCAGTGTTTATCACAAAGCTTACTCTCCCGTATTTATACCCTGCGATGCTTACACGTGGCGGGGTGATTTTCTGCCCATGTTACTCATAGAGTTTTCTTTCTTACACTCGATTTTGGTTGATTCAGATTAGGCATTTTCTCTGGTATGACTTTCTCTTATTTTGGTGATTTTGTTTAGGGGTTTTCTTTCTTACATTCAATTTTCTATTTGGAAAACCTTCAATAGTTGTGTTGAAGTTCTGAGTGATTCTGTTTGATTCGTTTTGATGTTTTTCCCAAAATTTTGATTTGATTGAGCATACCTTGCGTTTAGCTACTCATCTCCTTAACCTTCCGCTTTCTGAAGCTATACAGAGAAAGATTGAAAAACTGTTTGTGGATAAAGTACAACTAATTGTGTTTCTATTGTTCGTTCCCTGCAATATTGAGCAATTTGTTCTGAGTCATTATCTTCTATTGAGGTTATCACACAGTTGGGTTAATGCATCTTTGTATATATGACATTAAATCCATTAATGGAGGCTTTATCTTTGTTGGAGGGGGTGCTTCAACCTTTGCGGTATTTTACATATTCATATTTGATATATTACTTATTTGGAAGTTAACAAATCAAGCCTTAATTGTTCCCTATTTATCATAACTATTGTGCTAAATAATTGAAGCGGGTGAACTAAAAATTCAATCTGGAGGTACAATGGAGATATCTCGATTGGATGCTTGGTATTCAACCAATGAGTGATTTGTGGAAGAACCAACAAATATGTTTTGTATGGCCCATAATGTCGTCCTTCTGAAATCATTCTTCGCTTTATGCAGGAAATCTTACATCTTCAGAAGCAAAAATTATCTCTCAGTAGTTAAGTAATGCCAAATTGCTTATTATTCAACTATCTGGCAGTTATTAGATTCAATTATCTGGTAGAGAAAGAATGTGAAAGTCTCGAAGTTTAATTTCCACCGCTACTTTTAAAAAATTTATAAAATAAATTTTATTGGTGTACTTCGAGTTTGAGAACCCTTGCTTCTAAAGTTTTTTTAAATGGAATGGATTTCCACACAGAATAATTGGATTACTTTAGATTCGTACATATGATGTGAAAGCATGTTATGTTTCTCAATCACTGAGCACTGCAGGCTCCTGCGTTTTATCATCGACCAACAGAGAAAACTGAAAATGCAACAAACCATTACGAGGTATACTCCAACATCTTTGCTCTCTCTCAAACATCGCAAAACTAAAATGCAGTCTTATTGTATATCTCTTATGGTCACAAAACATGATTGTATGACATTCCTGCTATGAGTGATGGCGAGACTGTTAATGCTGATATCTTTACCATATGCAAGATCACTTCATTTGTTCAAAAGAGGAAGCATTAATGGTCTCGCCATCATTCATACCTGAAATGTTGTATAACATGAGGTACTATGGGCAAACAACAATCAGTGGACATTGCAGGCTCCCGCATCGCATCATCAACCAGCATTGAAAACTTAAAATGCAGCAAACCACTACCAGGTATACTCCAACATCTTTGCTCTCTCAAACATTGCAAAACTATAATGCAGTGTAATTGTATATTTGTACGTCCCTATATGGTCACAAAATTTGATCGTCGAAAATGATCTTCAAGTCAGCATACATATTAACATATCGCTTTTGGTTGTACTGATCTTGCAATTCAGTGATAAAGGCACAAAATGCATAACATGCAACACACTTCAACACCGTAACAAGAATATAAGGTTGCACACTATTCTGCTATTCATTTGGGGCTTCTTTCTCCTCTTTTGGGCACATAAAAATATGCGCATGCATAGAAAATTGTGTATACATTATTCAAAAACCATAATTGCAGATCATTAAAGGAACAATACTGTTTAATGTGGTTTATCTAAACATGTTGTTTTACCAGTTTTTGGACAATTTTTAGCTAATGGTTTGTGACCTTAACATTCTTCCAAAGACGGTAACTCATCTAGGGAGGTTAACTTCAAACCTTTAGAGATAAATCTATGGATCAATAATTTTGTTTGTGAGTTTGATTCATGGTTTGCAGGCTAAGTTTTTTAATTTGTATTGGATTATTGATTAGGGTAAGTTGTTATGGGAGTGATATGTACGTTAATTGGGTTGATGTGAATCATGGTTAGCTTACCGTAATACCGTAATTCATTGGATGCTTACCCGCAGATCTCAATTGAAGATCATATTTCACCCTGTAATCAGTTATTTGGAAGTTAACAAGCCTCGGTTGATCCCTATTTGTCATGACTATTGTGCTAAGTAATTTCAGCAGGTGAACTACAATTGAAGTAGTGGAGAAACTTTGTTATTATTTCAAATGTGCATGTTCGATGTAATGTTGATTTCTTGCTCATACTAATGTTTCTCCTTTTCTTATTTGATTAGACCCATCTTTAACAGATAACGGGTAACAATATGTTGACATAAGGTGTCATATTATACTTTCTTAATATCCCTACCTATATAATCTATGATAAAGCTACTTATTTCTTGATTACAACTTTGCATAACCACTACTTATTCACGTAATCATTCACAATTGATTTTAAAGCATATATCCATTTAGCGTTTTAGGAAAATGCAAATACCAATACAATACAAATTGGGTAATGCAATATGATTGCAGGGAGAGATAATGAGCTCAATGCAATGCCCAGTCATTGACAACGATTTCCAGAACAGTGGTTATTCGCAGCCTCATAGCTATTAGCAGGTAACTTCTTCACGCTCTTTTATTTGAGTGAGAACTTTATTTGTATGTGGTAAAGGACATAGATACAAGAGTTGTTGCTTGCGAACTAAATCTTGACTCGTTCCCTGAACTCTCTGCACATACAATTTTGAATTTAAGGTGTAGATTGCTTATCAGTTTACTGTGTTTTGTGTAGATTTCTTATCAGTTTACTGTGTTGTGACTTTCGTTAGTGATCGATATTAATAGTCCACTATTTTTTTGTTCACATGATTTAATAATAACACAAAAGCTTTCTCAGGATTAGTACGACCTAAGTTATACGAAGAATTGAGATTGGAAGTTGCTTCAATATGTCTTCTGGAGTTGTACGTGCCCATTAAGCCATAAAAGGATATACCCATTTACGAGTATCAACAGTAGTTATTCAAATTGGAACGCGTGGATGGTAACCCACAATGGATATTAGCACATTAGAAAAATTAAGGGCTTCAATCGTTGTTCAGATAGGAAAACAATTAAAGCCTTCGATTCTTCTAGTGTCATAGAGAACATTCTTTATGGTCTGGATTATCGGGTTAATCTTAGCTATCGATTATCATTTCTGACTGACTCGATGGCATAATCAAATAGCTCACTCTTCTGATCATGTCGAGTTTTGCCTTTTTCCCCTAGAATATTTGTTGTTTGAAATGATTCTATAGGAGGCGTTTATGTACATAAGATGTAATTTAATTTTATCTGTGGTAGATGTAATATGAATTTTAGTGAGTACTTCATCCAGCTTGATGCAAAGCCAAAAATCTCCGTCCTGCAAGTTTTAGTGTTCATGGCGTTTATTAGCCAATAAAAGGTCATTTTCTTTTCTTTTGGCTCATTTGTCATTCATATTTCTTGGGTTGTGGTACAAAATAAGTATGTGTATTTAACGAAATGGGTCAGTATAATGGGTCGTTGGGTTGTAGTAGAAGGTGGAAATGACTGTAGTAGAATTAGATGACTTGTGTTGTTTTTCATGGGATCATTTGTTTTATTGGTTTTTTTACTAATCTTAAAGAAAAAAAAAAAATCACCTGTATACTCTATGAATTGCAAAAAAGAAATCTCCAATAATATATCATGAATTGTATTTGAACGGTGGTGTCAATTAGAAAAATCTCGAGTGTTTATCTACTTTAATATTCTTTGAATAATTTTGAAGGTTGATTGAAGTAGGTGATGTCATAAACACCAACACAATGGATTAAGAAGCATTATAATTATGAAAATACTAGAGATGGAGTTGGGTTTGAAGTGTGCATGACAACATTCTATATAACCGTCTTATACACTTTAGTCGGAATTAATACCCATTGCCAAATATCGATGATCCATTCAAACTAGCCACTATTTTACATGGATTTTAATAGGGTATCAATTTGTTTGGGGGTGTACTAAAATTCATATAAGATAAAACATCCATTGGTAAGGTTTTGGTACACCCCTAAGCAAGCTGATACCTCCTATTAGTAATATCGTCATTTTATAGACAAAAACAAAATATGTGGGCACTACCATTGTACAAGAAAAAAATCATATATCTAATGAGAACAAATAAGAAAATGAGAACAGATTAAAAACCCGTTACGACACCGGTCATACCCTTGTTCTAAGGTAAAAGCAAAACCCAAGACTAGAGGGCGATTTAGTTAAAATAGAAAATGAAAAATAGAAAGGAAGGGGGCATAAAACTTAACCTCCGCAAAGGAAAGGAAAGAAAAGGTAAAAATCAAGAAAGAAAAATAGCTAACGAAAATGATCAGTGGGCAAGACATTTCTGTTGATTGAGATGAAAAGATGAACACATTTATCATTATGTTGCTGAGAAACCCATGTATAAACCTGGCCACCTGCGGTAGCACCGGCCAACATTCCAACCTTGTAAGGGTGAGCAGAAAACCGACATGGAATTGCAGACATGTAAGAGCTTTCTAAGGTCACCCTTTTTCTGTAACCTGTGGATATAACATCAACTCCTCTATTCATATTACCAATGAAGAGATAAGAATCATCCCAGCCCCAAATTGCTCTGCAGTTAAAAGGACATTGTGAAACACAATTCATAATAGCACATAATTATGCAAGAGAAGTGATATAGATCTTAATGTGTATCTATACTCTGGAGGCATGTATCTATTGATCTGAATGAACTATTGAGTAAAACAAGCAGTGATGTGAATGATACATAACACAAACAAAGCATATCTCATGCACCTAAGCAATGAAGTAGCTTTCTGTTTCTGCTTTCATGTCACACATTATATTCAATCCAACCTATGTTACCATCTGTAATACCAAAACATTGATATAATATCTGTCAAATTTGTTACAGACTCCCATAAGCACTTTGTGGGAGAACATACTAACTGATATTGCAGAATATTTTCATCGCATTACTGTTATAATGATTGATTTGTCATGAGAAGTCATACCTGAAAGAGGGAATCCATCTGCCGGCTTGATTATTATGATAACCATAGATATGTCCATGTAATCCATTCCCCTTATTAATCCAACTTTGTCATTCGCACTAGATTAACATGTCAAAAAACAAAAAGTAAGAACTCAACTTTTAGCTGTTTGTTTTACAATTAAAAGACACTATTACGAGCCAAACAATTACAACAGACCTTGTGGTTGCAAGACAATTTCCACTGGGTGAAAAGTAAGCAGAATGAACAGCTTTTTTATGGTCTACCATCTTTAAGGATTCAGGTCGATTAGCATTAATGTTTCTCAAATCCCATATGCAAGCAGTGCCATCTGAGGAACTAGTAGCCATACAATTTGTGTTTTCCGGGTGGAAATCTATGGTGTTGATCCGTTGGTCATGCAGTGTACATGAGCTTGAGGATTTTCCTGCTCTTTCATCCCAAACATTTATCATGCCCTGAGCCTCACCAAAATACAAAGACTTTGCCTCGTGTGGGTGGGGAGAAAGACAAAAGATGGCATCATCACTGGAATATAGCAATATCAAAGGCCTCCTTCTCTACATCCATCAAACAAATGCATCCATCATAGGAACTTGTATATACCTGGGATATACAAGTACTCAGCAAATTTATCGAAAAACGGCACTGAACAGATGCTTATGAGCAGCATACTTGTGACACATCTTGTAATTGAAAGTGATTTAGAAATGATCAAATATGAAAAAGTAATGATATGGACTAAAATGATAAGAACCTTAAATGTACTTTCTAAAACTTATCAGCCGTGTTTCTAGTAGTTCACTAAGAAATCCTTCTTATGAATCAATCTAATGAATTGTAGCAAGGATCAGCCTACATATTTTTGATGGTTTTGATATTGCAACATTCCATGATCGAAGGGAATATGTCTAGTAAACCAAGGTTATGACACCTTCACCAATAATGAGTTTTTTTCCCCATCTTTTTGGCCATCACGCTGTTTTAAGTCTACCCTGTGAAAGTGCTGTACAACACTGCTTTGGCTTCTCAAGGTACTTACTGCCTCAGTTTTCTTTGTTACCTTAATCTGGACATATATTTGAGATAAATAACATTTTAACTTATAGATTGGTATGAAAAGTTAAGTCTCCATCTTAACAATTCACTGGGCAACCTATGAAACCAAATTAATGAAATGGGATCTGATAGGAATAGACTGGTATGAGATGACAGTAGGAGGAGGAATTGTTGTTTCGGACACAAAACGGCACCTTTTGGAGTAATTTGTTTCTCAGCGTTATTTCCTTCCCTTGGCAAGTCTTCACTAACTGATGCCATGTTATCACATAAAAGAAAATCTACTGTCTCTTCTTTGATTGTGGTAGTCCCTTTCTTTATTTTCTTTTTTCTAAAGAGTCTAATTATGGTAGTCCACAGTCTTTGTAACAAGATTTTACTACTTGATATTTTCTTGTTTAACTAGCCTTCAATTCAAGTACTATTGAGAATCGAAAGTAAAGAATGCGGAAAAGGTCAAAGATTATAAATGATCAAAATAATCTGGGGAGGCCATACCTTAGATAAAGAAAACGGTTGAATCACAATCCTGATATGGGAGCAGTATGGGGATCATAGAGATAAATACCATCATCATTTCCAATCTGTTCTTCTTTTTCTTCTTCTTCTCTATCTTTAAGATCGGCATCCATATCCCAAATTGCAAGACTCCCAGCCTTATTTCCAGCAACAATGATACTTCTATTCTTACAAGGAAAGAAACATAAATTCATAATATTCTTTGGCAAGATTCTGGCAACATTCTCTGGTTTTAATATCAAAGATTCCAGATTAAGTAAAGAGGGAGTAACAGAAGTATCATCATCATGGATTGAGCAGCTCATCAAATTGGTTTCAGATAAACTCTTGATTGTATCGATGAGATGTTTCTGATGCTTCCTCTGGTTATCAAGGGAACCAGTACCGTTATACGCATCCAGGATTTCCAGATTCAATGGGATTAGTATGAGAAATGATATTTTCTTCTTCTTCTAGTCCAATTTTGTGCTCAGGAGGTATGCCTCGAGCAAGAAGGGAGCGTCTCATCACAATTGGGGCTTCTGATTTTGGTTGTTTTTCTCGATTCGTTCTGTAAGTTTTGGTTTCTGTTCTGTTATAAACAACAACAACAACAACAAGTGAGATAAATAAATCAAAACAAATCCATTAAAACGAGTAGAGATATTTATTTTTACCTTTGACGTTTTGATGTAGAAGAATGAAGTTCGTTAGCTCCAGATTGAATCTCGAAAGAAGACATCATCTCTTGGTTGCGCTTTAATTCTCAAGCCTTCTCCTTTCATAGTCAGTTAGGGTCTTTTGAGACGCCATTAAAAGTTTGAACTAATCGAATCCTCAAACTATAAACAGTAATAGTAGGAGAGATATGCAGGAAGGTTTTGTTTTGATTATCCCTCCTTTTTATCTTTTCTGCCGATTTCCAATCGAATATGTAGCAGTACTGGTAAAAACGGTTTCAGGAAAATGGTTAGTGTGGAATTCCGATTGTTTTTTTTTTTTTTTTTTTACGGAACCCGTTTTCATTTGTAGGTATGAATCCCTTTTTATACAGTGGCACCTCATCGTTCATTCAGGCTCATCATTCGTTCAGGTATATGTTTAAAATAGGTGCGGAGCAAACTCAGAGCATGGGTCTGCAGTTGCACAGATAGCCCAGCTGGTCCCAAGCCCAATCATTATTATTTCTTAGTATTTTTTGTTATTAGATGGGTTACTAAAAGCATCCACAGTCATGAAAGGAGTAAAAAGTAAATACCAAAAGTAAATATTAAAAAAATTTGCTCTGCTCGGTAGTCAAGCGCAACGGTAAAAGAGAAAAATATGGTAAAGCGCAACAATGATCTACGCTTGACCATGGGCACAAGTGTAGAACACGTATGTTGTTTGAGCGGACGTTAAATAAACGCTTTATTTGGACGGTCGTGAAATGAACGCATATGAGAATGATGAGAAGCGTTAGGTTAATCGTTCGTTTGATATCAAGCGTACAAATGGTATATCGTTCAGCTAAGAGGCATGTACATGAACTACGCCCCATCATACGAAAGCTTACACATACGTCCATTAACATGCATATTTAGTAATACACGTCTAGTATTAATAATTATACATGCAACTGGATCGTGTGCACCTGCGATGAGCGTGAGCTTACCGCATGTACACAAATATGCCTGACAGAGAGGCGCAACTTGAGAGAGACTAAATGTATTTTAAGGTATTATAGTTCTAACTTCAGATCATTAATAAAAGATCTAAGCAATTAGCGATTGTATATACTAATATAGTTTGTTTGTCGATAACTTGATATTAAGACTTAAATATGGATCAAACACATAAAAAATTCAAACTTGAAAAGAAATAAACAAATCTTTGTATCTCTTTGTTTAGTGGAGTGGTACCAAAGAAAATATGCAACTTGAGACATTCATATCATATCTACGCTTGGAGAGAGATGCGCACATAACACCACCCCTCACACACGTGCACGTTTAACGGACGCCACCACATAGGCGGTGGTTTGGCCAACGCCAATGCAGACGTACACATCAACTACGCTGCATATCAGTTGTACGAGTGGTATACGTCTAGTGGAGCGGTCTTTTAGTTGAACGCCCAGTACAAACGTATACTTTGTATGCGTAACACCATCAGACGGCTCCACCGAATACGCCTGGCACGAGACATCCACTATGTTTACGCCTACTATTAAACGTTGGCCATACTTATGTTCCACCAAATTAGGGTTTGCTCCAGATTTTCGACCATTTTTGGTCTAAAACCCTAACAATCCGGACCAAATATGGTTATGCTCCGTCCCACTGCGATGTACTCAACAAGTATATATGGGTTTAGTCCATCGTTTACTCACGTGACTCTAGACGCTCTAAGCTCATTTTGCACCCCCTACCCAACTTGCCAATTTTTTTACACCCCTTCTTCCAAAACCTGACTCCGCTCCTAGTTTAAAACAATTTAAATTTAGCATATTAAAAGAAACAAATTATTTTATAATTGTTTTATATAAGGTGTGAAATATATGTAAGAAGATTTATAAAAACGGATTTCATACTAGCCGGTTCGTAATTTATGCGGTACCCTATAACAAAAATAATTATATTGAACCTATACAAAAAAAAGAGTTAAAATAAGGCTTTTTCTATTTATAACCCTTTTATTAAATATAACCCGCATGACTTGAGTCAGTGTTATTGACTAAAATATTAATTTTGACCTTCATCCATTATTACCCATAGCCCACGAGCTAAAATTATTCACTGACTGAGTGGGTGACATGGTGAGTCGGTAAGATAGTCTTATTCGAAAGAAGTAATATCAAACGTGTTACTGTACTGTAATAGAGTTATCAAATAATTTGAAGATCTTTGTTTTATAACTAGTCAAGACACACACGCGTAATGCGCTTGCTGTTCCATTCCAAATAAATTGAACATTTTTATCAATAAATTTTCAATCAAAAATATTCATTTACACCAAAAATATGTTCTTGTATTCATTTTGTTACATGATATATGCATAGTATACTATATTTTGGTATATCCCTGAGAACTCTTAAGACAAACTTTGCAAGCTCGCCTTATAATATGCTAGATCGATCAAATAGCTGCAGTCACATAAGAAGCAGTCTATGTTAACATCAGCAGATAGATAAATGATAACATTGTGTAAAAATATACAACTACTTGACACCCTTAGTCAAGTTTGTTATGCCATTATTTTGCCGGAACTTACTTATTCAAGCAGTAGTACTATGTATGTCTATGTCAATTGTTTTGGAGATACTGAAACTTTTACATCTAACAGGTCTGATACGGAAGTTTTCTTCTAAAAACCAACATTTCAATTCAATTAAGATTCTAAACTATGTTCCATGAATTCTACCATAATGATTTGGGAGTAACTTGATATATGCATGGTTGGTCCAGGTTGTTCTAAGTTCACCCACTAAACTAACTTAATGATTGAGAAATTTGAAATAAGAAAACAAAATTAAGGATATACCTGAAGAGGAGCAGACATGAACATATGGAATGGCTGGTGTTTTGATCTATGATGATGGAAATCAGACAAAAAAACGTCACCATCCTTGCATCTGCCACAACAAAGAGTACAACAAACAGTATGAAGATTATAAACCATAAAGCAAGAGAAAAAAGGAACTCGCGGAGATGAAGCAATTACCACCACCAATTATCAACACCAACATAATCAATTAGCAACATCAATATCATGGATTACTAACACCAGCTAATTAATCAGCAAAACCATCACCAGAATGATTACAACATTACCAAACACACCTCTCAGAAATTTTGTCAAACACTTGAAAAGGAAGACCTAGTAAAGAACATCAAAATTAATATAAAAACCAATAAATGGTGACCATCATGTACCAACACTCAACACCAACAATAGCATAGCATACCCAAATAGAAAATTTCAAGAACAACTGTAAAATCATAGATACTAAATAAATCATCTTCTCAAAATTTAAATACTAATTTATATTTAAAATTTTCAATCTCACAATTAGTACAAAATTTAGTATTTACATTCAGAATTAAAGCAAGCCCACTCCATAAATCGATCAATATTTGTCACTCACGCTTCAGTTTCATGTTTAAGCAAGACATTTACAGTGAGATTCGAAAAAAAATTCTCCTTCTCTTTCCATCTGCAAACTGCCCTTTGCCTAAGATAATCAAAGATGAGATTGGGGAATAAACCACAAATAGTATTTCCATGTATACTCAAATGCATGAAGGAAGAAGAATTTCCTAATGATGAAGGTAATGGCGATTGGTGATAATCAAAGATGAGATTGGGGTTTAGGTTAATTTTAAGTCGATTGGGGGTGACGTAGATGGAAAGACTTTTACGATTTCAAGGAAAAGAGGGACCAGTCTCACTTCAGAAGCACCTTTTGGTCCCGGCGCCTCCTCTTGTTCCCGACATCTTTTCTTGGTCCAGACGCCTCCTCTTGATCCCAGCGCCTCCTCTTGGTCCTGGCGCGTCCTCTCTGTTGGAGCAGTCATCTGGTCAGTAAACACTACAACATCCGATCATCCATGAGGTCTTATCAGAATGAAGGGGTCAAGATTGAGGCTTCATCTCAGTAAGCATCACTAATTGAACGCTCACCATTAGCCTCATCCCCATCTCCTACCTCAACCTCAGCACCAGTCGAAAGACAAGCTCTGCTCCATGTCCCAGACAAAACTCTACAACAACAACAACAAAAGCCAAAGCCAACTATCACATTCTCGAATTTTCCTTTTCACGTGGAAAACATTTCATTATGGTATGAGTCTCTTCACTGAGGTACCAGTCCACTTCACTCAGGTACCAGTCCATTTCACTAAGGTACCAATCCCTTTCACTATGGTACTAGTCTCTTTACTCCGGTACCAGTCCCTTCAGCATGTTGCTACCTACTTCACGCTCCCGTGCAACTCCCAGATGACGATAAATCCATGCAATGCCAAGATCAGAATTCTCAGTTTCATCTACAGCCTCCTCCCATTTTGAGGACGATTCAAAATTTCACTCTTTCCGAAGAATCTATCAACCGAAAATTCCAATCCTTGATGGAGTACATATGCGATCTTTTAAGGCACAATGCAAGGATATTTTCACTTCTCTCAATCGTGTTGCATCCGGTAAATGTTTATCCCTTGCTGAAAATACTCTCGTTTAAATTAAACTTCCTTTGGAAGACATGGGGTCGGTCAGAATAATAAAAAATACGACTGGGGACTCCCCACCACTACTCACCTTAAAGATGCAAAGTTTTACATCATTAAAGAAGATCCAGACTACATCTTGGTTCCGAGGCGTCCATGGATTCACAACAACAAGACGGGTTCCTCGCTTAAGATTCGAACAAAACTTTGGGACTCGACCAAGTAAGTTCTATTCAATATTCTTCCTTATAACCAGTTATCCCATGTCCCACTGAGACTTGGGGACTCGATCCAAGGACCAACCCTGCTATTACTAGGCGATGTGAATGGGGGATGATCCCTTTCAATATTTTATTATCTCTGTCTTAGAGAATAAAATCTCTTGTAAACTACTTGTCAAGCCCTAACTACTATCCCAAAAACCATAAAATATTTTATAGACACAATAAAAAAAAGAGTCTTTAAAGACTGACTCGATCTGTTCAGAGGCATGTTTCTTCTAACTACCATTCTAGAACTTTAAACCCTCCCCAGTCCTTTCACTGGCTTTGGAAGCATCATCTAAGCTAGATAACACACACGTCCCAAGGAGGATCCTATCGAAATAGAAATCAACGTTAATACTCGTATTAGGGTATTCAACTGGCCCGCTCTCTGTTACACTGTTGTTCCATATATCAACGTAATTTGAAACACTATCCTCAACAAGTATGCGAGAGGTAGTCCGCTTATGACTTTCATTTCGGGAGAGGACATTGTCCATATCAAAATTCACGAAAAGAAGGTTACTTGAGACGGATCCAAGCTAACGGAGGAACCCCGAGTTACTTGCCTCACTCTAGTACCCGTCCCTCAGGGACGCATCAACAATCAAGGCCAGAGCCAGCTGGTAGACACATTTATGAGTCTTATTTTAGCTCATATTTATATTGCTTCTTCTCAATTGTTGTACTAATATTATCATTTTATGTGTTTGTAGGTATTTTTCAGGAAATAAACATTGATGAAAAAATTGGCTCAAAAAAGTGTTAAAGGCACCCGAGGAAATTGATAAAGGCACCCCCAGATGAATACAAGCACCCATGCAATCGATAATGGCACCACCAATTTCAAATTCAAAGATTTTGGCGGGATTTCTATTTCTCTCTTCTGTCAAGATTTCAAGTGAATATTTTGGAGATTTATTTTAAGGAATTAAGACACGTAAATATCTTGCCTTGCTAAGAGGAATTTGCTTACAAGTTAGACCCACAAAATCTCGACCATATATATTCCATTCCCTTTAACAAAGAGAAGTATTTGTTCACGGGATTTATTTGATATAGGAAATATTTTCTCCTTTAAGGTTCGGACTATCGAGAATATATTCTCAAGCTGTAAGAAGGCAACAAGAGATCGTGACCTGTTAAAAAGAAGAAAGAAAATCAAAGAAATAAAAGCAAACACCGAGAAAAAAATATATCACGAGATCTGCCGAGATTTGATCATAAAAGGGAAAAGATTTTTGGGTGATTTGGGAAGTGTTGGTTGCTATAGTATAAATAGAGAAGCATATAGATGAGTGAAGGGGGGGATGGCAGAGGCCAAAAAAGAGAGAAAAGAAATTTCAGAAAAATCTGCTCATGTGAGGAAGATGAAGAAACCGTTACAAAAATGTTGAAGAACTTTTTGCCAAAAGTTTGAAGAAGAATTTCATCGTAAAAACGAAGAACAACGTCGTAAAAATTTCTGTTCCTTTCAGCGACAGAGAAAGCACCATCTGTAACGTTTATAAACATCTCAAATTCTCTGTTTCAATTACTTTTGATTATTTTCTTCTTCTCAAACACTTTTGAGCTATGTACCTATCTTTTGAGAGTGTTTTGAGCACAATGAGCTAAACCCCAACATTGGGATAATGGAGGAAGCCATTTTTTCATGATTATGGTAAATATAATTAATTCTTTTATGACTTTTTGCATTAATTTAATTTAATTTGATTTATGATTTCTCTTAATTGGTTGTCATTTAATTTGATGGATCATACTTAGCTTAAGTGTTTTGATGGTCCATGTTTAGGATTTACAATCGAAGTTTCAAAAATCTACTTTTGGCAAAGAATCGGAGTCAATACTTTTATCGTATGAGTTATAAATTGTCTAGAATTAATGTATGAACCACATGAATATGAAAATTGGTGGAATCCTAAGTCCCAATCTCCCTAAAATTTGATTCCATCTTTTGTATATATTTGCTAGTATTAGGAATTAAATCTAAAATTGAATCTTCACAAGTCCGAGTGAATGGTACTTTTCTTATCACTTCTACAATTACATCAATTTTTGGCGCCGAAGCGGATTTGTTATTAAGTTAGGGTTTTAGATTATTTTTTTTATCTTTAATTTTTAATTATCTTTAATTTTTAATTAGGATTTATTTTATTTTTATTTTATCTTTTAGATTTTACTTGGGTATTTTCTTAGCTTTGATGTGATCTTTTACATTAATTGTGGAAATTGCCTACCAAAAAAGGTAAGTAGTATACCTCAATTTTTATTTTAGAGTTTTTATTAATTTTTTTATTTTATTTGTGTATATTTATTTTACTTTGTATATATATAAAAAAACAACACAAGTGCACACACCAATTGCATCTTCAGACACCGATTATTAGGAAAACACGTGGAATAATACACTGAACCCTCTGGGCGTTATCAATCGAAATTATATGAGTCTTAGCCATGTACCTTTGACCAGTCTTTGACTGTAGGTATATTTTGCTAAGGTAACCCGAGCTTACTCATTTTAGTCGAACCTGCATTTGCATGAGCACTATATAAAAAAAAAATATCAAACTGGTATTACGATAACCAATACAACGAATATCCGACTGAGTATCAAAATGGACATTACCTGTACTATGACCATAGTGTAGATAGTACCTGGGATCACTACCAACCCTCTAGAGGTTATGGTTCATACCACGAACGACCCCAATTACTATTCGCACACACCAGTCGTACGAACGAGTAAATGAGTAATATTATACTGAGCAAAATGTTAGTTCTATTTCTCTAGAAGAGGCCCTCAAGCAGATAATTGAGTCAACATGTAAGACTGAGATGTTAGTGAAGAAATTTTATGAAAAGTCATTATAACAGAATAAAGAACGTGCATCTTTAACTACCGCTCTCAGTGAAATTTATGCACGTTTAGATGAGGAGAAGATTGAAGAAGAACTGTTAGCTGCTAATATTGCTCAAAATGAACTTAATTTCCAAAATAGTATTTCCAATTTTAGCCTTGATAATAATGATGAATATTTACCTAATTTATAGGACGAGGTTAGAATAGAAGACACTACTTATTTAGATAAGGTTCAATCAACTTCATGTCATTGTGAGGATGAGGAAAATATTGACGAAGAATTTAAAATTCGTAGTTATAATGAGGAGGAAATTTTACAAAATTGAGCTTCACGATAATAATGATGTTTCTAGTTTCAATCCCAATAATGTTGATGATTATTTGCCTATTCAAGAGGAAAGGGATTTAACTAGAGATACCATTATTATAAACGGTGAAATATTTCCTTGTTATTATGAAGACGATGATGGTTTAGAGGAACGAGTTTATCCCGAGACTAGTGTTTTAGAGTCCAACGATTCATGAACAATAGTCTCAAACGAAGAAGATAGACTCGTAGAGATCTTAAATGTGAGTGAGGATGCACCACCTGATTATAACTTAGAAGAAGCAGTTGGCCATTTTCAGGAATCTGATGACCTAGAAATTAGGGAAATCATGACTAGTCTATCTAGAGACACCCAAAATTCTAAGTTTTGGTGTGATTATCATTCTCCCAGTGGTTTACCTTTGACTCTTATACAGGTCCCTCACTTGGGACTTGACATTTGTGCCTCTACCATTTTAAGATATTATCTTCAAGAACTGTTTCCCGAACCTAATATTGTCCAAAAAGAAATTCAGTCGTTAGAAACATATCCTCTGGTTGATGTGGTTTACCCGGGCGATAATACCGTAACTGATTTTTTTTTCCCACCAAATACTTTTTTTTCAAATGTGGGAACGTATGAATGTTAAATGTGTTAACTCATAAATTTTAGAACTAAAATCGAATATTTTAGGAAATTAGAATCGACACATGTTTCTAAGAATGACCACCAATTTTGTATCTTCCATTGTGGTCAGCTAAGTGATTCAAATTCGATTGACTTCAAGGATCCGTAATTATTCAGATTATTATTGTATGATTCGTAAAATGTGACTAATCCTTTCTTGGTCTAGCTGAAGACTTTAAACTTAGGGCTCTATGAGAGGCAACCCATATGCTTTTGGTACACGGTGCTGGTAATATATTTCCATAGCCCTATTACTTTGATTGTTTCTCTTTGTTCATGCTTTTTATTCATTTATCGTTAGAACATCGAGGACTATGTTCAGTTTAAGTTTGGGGGTAAGGAAGAAATTTTTTAAAATTTTGGTTGTACCAAAAAACTCCAAAAATTTAGAAACTTATGAACAATTCAGGATGACACTAACCATTCTAGGTAGATGGAAACAAAATTCTTTTCTTTAGGAGTTGAGGGACCCAACTAAATGGTTTATTCATAAAAGGACAAAGCTCAGGTATTAGAAATAACATGATAGTCGTCATCATATCTCGAAGTCGTCACCGTTTCACGTTCTGTTTTTATTTTTACAACTTTTTGTTTCTCTAAGTGATTATGTCGGGCACTAGTATGGCCTTGTTGTCGCCAGGATGAAGTAGAATGATTGAGATCAAGTTCTATTATTTTAATTGAACTTGACCAATTATTAAAAAAAAAAAAAAGAGAAAAAAAAGACACTTGGATAACAATATGTGTGTGTTCTCCCTGTCTTCGTCGCCTAAGCAAGCATGGAGCGCAGGATCCATAGGAACTATCATGTAATCTACAAAAAAGGAGCACGCGCTTAGATTCAAAAGATCTAATCATGTTGTCGAAAAAATAAAATAAAATAAAATATGATAATAATAATAATAATAATAATAATAATAATAATAATAATAATAATTATTATTATTATGGCTTGGGTGTTCTTGCCTTTACGACCCTTGAGGAGTTGGGAGATGACACGATTGGCTTTATGACGAGACTGCGGAACTGCATGGCTAGCCACGGCTATAACTACAAAGTTGGGGATTCCCTTTTCTTTAGATTAGGTATTTCCATTCAGAAAGGGGTAGGGGCTCAGCTTGTGGCTAGGCTCCCTACCAATGCTATGTAAAAACGTTTTGCTCCCTTCAATGAAAGTCCCTTTTTATAATAATAATAATAATAATAATAATAATAATAATAATAATAATAATAACAAAATACGCTTTTAGAGCTCAAGCAGAAACATCCCAGTGCAGTCCCACATAGCATTCCAGTTGTTCCCGTACAGGTTGATGCACTCAGGGTGGATAACAGTGATGTGTTAAGTGCCATTAAGGGATTCCCCAAAGGTACATCATGTGGGAGGAATGGCCTCAGGGCAGAACACCTTCTTGATGCACTTTGTGTTCCTGCCTTAGCTGTAGCAGATGAACTGCTCACCTCCATCACAGCAGTAGTCAATCTTTGGTTGGAAGGAAAGTGCCCAGTTGAGTTAGGGGAGTACATTGATAGTGCCCCCCTTACTCCCCTTCTCAAACCAGGCAGGGGGCTCAGACCCATAGCTGTAGGGACCATCTGGAGGAGATTATGCTCCAAATTGGCAGCCTCAGCTATTTGCAAGGACATGGCAGAGTATCTTGGGGATTTCCAGTTGGGAGTTGGAGTTCCATGTGGCGGGGAAGCAATCCTTCATGCTTCCAATAGACTCTTGGTGTTTTAAGGTACATCACTCACCAAGTGTATGCTTCTCATAGACTTCAGGAATGCATTTAACCTGGTTGACAGGTCAGCTATGGTTAATGAAGATAAAACCAGGTGCCCCAGCATCTCGAGGTGGGTTGAGTTTTTCTATGCCCAACCTGCCAAGTTATATTTTAATGATGCCATCCTTCATTCCGCAACAGGGGTCCATCAAGGTGACCCTTTAGGACCTTTGATTTTTTCCTTAACCCTCCATCCCCTTATTTCCAGAATTGCCTTAGAATACAACTTAGATATGCAGACATGGTATCTGGATGATGGAACCTTAGCTAGGGACACCTTGGAGGTGGCCAGGGCCCTTAACATCATTGAGTCTGAAGGTGGCAAGAGAGGGCTATTCCTCAACATCTCCAAAACAGAGGTTTTCTGGCCACAAACGGACCCCAGAAGCTTGGAGGAGGGGGGGGGGGGGGGGGTTTCCTTCATCCGTCAGTGGCAGACCCAAGGTTGGGGTGAAGTTTCTAGGTGGCCCAGTTAGCTTGGAAATCAAATTTTGCAGTGATTTTGTGCAGTGCAGGGTTGAGAAGGCTCTTCAGCTTATGGAGACCCTGAAGTCCCTACAAGATCCGCAATGTGAGCTTTTTCTCCTTCATAACTGTGCTAGAGTATCCAAGTTATACTTCACTATGAGGACCACTAAGCCTCAAGGCCTCTAGTCACCTACAACCCATTATGACCAGACGTTACATCAGTTCCTTAAACATTTGGTAACGGGAGATGGGCCCGGGTTCGGTCCTTTACAGCAGCGCCTCGCTACCTTACCAATAAAGGATGGTGGGCTTGGTGTCTATACCATGGAGGACACAACCCATTATTGCTACCTGCCCTCTTACACTCAGACACTCCAGTTACATAACTTGATCCTAGGATCCCTCCAGAAAGCAGAAATTCATCCTTGTTTCCAGCAGGCGTTGTCTAAATTTACCCAATTTTATGGGATTACTTTTTTTTTCGACATCAAGGAGGGCATCCCCCATCCCAATGCGTACATTGGCAGCCCACTACTTCGGCGTTGTTAAGAAGAGTATCCCCTCCAGGTTCAACATGTCTGACCGGGACAACATTTTATGGAAATGCACTAAGATAGACCAGGCTCAAGATTTTCTCAAAGAGATCCCCATATATGGGATCAACCAATCAATTGGGCCTCGACAGTTCCGGGCTGTTTTATCATACAGACTTGGTATTCCTTTGTTCGCGGAGAACAACGTATGTTCTTGCTGTGCAGAGGGATGGATGTTTTTGGTGACCATGCTCTTCACTGCGCCGGTGAGGTGGGGCTCAAGATCAGGCATGACATGGTCCGAGACGTGGTCGATGACATGTGTTTCAGGGCAGGCGTGTAAGCGTGGAAAGAGGCGCCTATGGGCTTCTTGGCCGACGATGAACGTTCCCTACGACCAGCGGATATCCTAGTATATAATTGGGAGAACGGCCGAGATATATGCTTTGACATCACCAGAGTGTCCCCTTTTACAGGTGGGGGGAGAGTCGCATTTTCACCCGGTCAAGCCATCTCGAACGCTATCACCCGGAAACGCACCAAATACCTGCCTAAGTGCGAGGCCCACGGATACGGACTTGGTGAGTTGGCCTTCACGACCCTAGGCGAACTAGGAGAGGACATGATAATTTTTGTAAAGAGGTTGCAGAACTGTATATCTAGCTTTGACTACAACCACAAAATCGGAAACTTTTTTTTCTTCAGATTAGGGTTAGCTATCCAAAAAGGAGTGGGAGCCCAGCTTGTGGCTAGGCTTCCTTCCTGTCCAGTGTAAATACCTTTTTCATCCAATAAAATTATTGTTTATAATAATAATAATAATAATAATAATAATAATAGATACTAGATAGACACATGCCATCAGAGGAAGCAAGGACATCCTGCAGAAATAGAATTAGCTATGACCTATCAGTATACACAACTTAGGAACAGGTTTTGGCAAGTTTACAAATGTGGTTGTGTTCTTTGTGTATGCATACTTATTCTTGGAGGAGACCCTGCCGTAACCATGTTGATTTTATTCCCAAGCCACTCAATAGCCTGAAAGCAGAGTTTTTGATTTATGGAATTGATAAACCACTCAATGCTCCAGAAATAGTGACATCTACTGATCCTGTGGTGCCCGCCAGTTCCACCTTAGATATGCTTAACCATCTCTTCTTGAGGAATGTGCCTACAGTTGTCATCATCCCACAACAATGTAGGTTGAGCTTTTCCAGGACCCTCAAGTCCACGTTGGAGAAAGTCATAGCCAATCCTACAGATGTGGCAGTGTGGGTGCATCTGTTGTTGTTGCCCATTTGCACTTTTGGATTGTACAATCCAAGGAACTCCAGGGAAGAGAGGTCTGGCACCAGAAAGAAGCTTCAGACATCCAGCATAAACCATGCCCTACATCAATGGAATGAAGTTGGGTGCAACAGCTTAGTGCACGACATTCTGGAGACACCAAACACACACAAGAGCAAGGGACCTAAAATGAACTAGGGGGCTCAAACCTCAATGTTTGTAATAGGAAATTGAGTTATGGTCAATACACGACAACTATTAAAGTCTTGTCTTCTAATGGACTTGCACCAAGCACTCCAGCAACACTCAATGAACTGAGGAACAAACACCCCATTGTACCATCACAAGGAATCCCAGAGGGCCACATCCAGGCAGAGGCTCTATGTGTGGACAAGGAAGCTGTCTTAAGTGCTATTAAAGGATTCCCTAAGGGTACTTTTTGTGGCAGGGACGACCTCAGAGCACAACACTTATTAGATGCCTTAAGCGTACCTGCATCCGCCATTGCCGATGAGCTGCTCATCCCCTTAACATGTGTGGTTAACCTGTGGATTGCTGGAAAATGCCCCCCCATGTTGGGTGCATATGTGGATAACGGTCATTTGACCTCTCTTCTCAAGCCTGGAGGTGGTATACGGCCAATAAAAGTAGGGACTATCTGGAGGAGGTTGTGCTCCAAACTGGCAGCAACAACAGTTTGTAAGGAATTGGCTCCTTACCTAGGTGATCACCAGTTTGGTGTGCGTGTCCAGTGTGGGGGAGAAACCATCCTCCACTCATCTAACAAGCTTCTGGAGATGCAGGGGAGCTGTCAGACCATGAGTATGCTGCTGATTGACTTCAAAAATGCTTTCAACCTGTTGGACAGAACAATGATGCTTTATGAGGTGAGGAGCAAATGCCCAAGCATCTCCAGATGGGTAGAATTTTGGTATGCAAATCTAACAAAATTATATTACCAGGATCACATTCTTCTTTCTGCTCAGGGAGTACAACAAGGGGATCCCCTTGGACCCTTGTTTTTTGCACTAACCTTGCATCCCCTCATCTCTCAGATAACTTCAGAGTGCTCCCTTATGATGAATGCTTGGTACCTAGATGATGGTACAATTGAAGGTGATTCTTTGGAGGTATCCAAAGCCTTGCAAATCATCCAGAAAGAAGGCATCAACAGAGGGATGTTCCTCAACATCAGCAAGACAGAGCTTTTCTGGCCGGTGGTTGACCCTAGAGCTTTGGTGGAGGGTATCTTCCCTGCAGGAATTAGTAGACCAACTCAAGGGGTTAAGCTACTAGGTGGGCCATTCATCTTAAATTCAAGCTTCTGCAGAGATTTGGTACATGGAAGAGTGGATAAGACTTGTCAGCTTATGCAGTCTTTGAAAGCCTTGCAGGACCTACATAGTGAGCTCTTATTGTTAAGAAATTGTGATAGAGTCTCCAGACTTTTCTTCACACTGAGAACCACTAATCCTCAAGCCCTCCAGGCCCCAACGACTCATTTTGACCAGCACCTAATGCAGTTTCTCATACACATAGTGACGGGAGATGGCGCTGGTTTTGGTCCTACTCAGATGCGTCTAGCCACTTTGCTAATGGAGGATGGTGGCCTAGGGGTTTACACCATGGGGGATGCCTGCCAATATAGCTACCTAGCCTCCTGCTTACAAACACATTAGCTGCAGCACGTCATCCTTAAAACCCATTGTGACGCCGACCGTCGCCCAAGCTTCCAACATGCTCAAGCCAGGTTTACCCAAGCCTGTGGGCTCCCTCTCTCTAGTGCCAACATCCAAGTCACTGCCCCGCGTCCTATGCACTTTTTGGCAGCCCAATACTTTGATCTGGTCAAGAAGAATATACCCACTAGCTCAAACCTGTCCAAGCGAGACACCATCCTTTGGAAATGCAACAGGGTGAGCCTTGCACAAGACTTCCTTAAGGCCATCCCCATAACTGGGCTACACCAATCTATTGGTCATCGGCAATTCAGGACTGTCCTTAGTTATAGGCTTGGTTTGTCACTGTTTGAGGAGGGGAGCCTATGTTCTTGTTGTGGGTGTAGTATGGACGTCTTTGGCGATCACGCACTTCATTGTGCCAGTGAGGTAGGCCCTAAGTTTAGACATGATTTAGTCAGGGATGTGCTATCAGACATGTGTTACAAAGCAGGGGTCTCCGCTCGTAAAGAAGCCAACCTGGGCTTCCTCTCGGACAATGAGAACTCCTTGAGGCCAGCAGATATCCTAGTGTACAATTGGGAGAATGGCCGAGACGTATGCTTTGACGTGACAAGAGTGTCTTCGTTCACTGGGACCAGGAGAGCTGCCTTCACGCCTGGTCAGGCAATTTCGAACACTACGACTCGCAAGAATAGCAAATACTTAACCCAATGCGAGGAACATGGATATGGGTTTAGTGTGCTAGCGTTCACCTCTAGGGGAATTAGGAGAGGACCTTATAACTTTAATGTCAAGGATGCAGAACCGCATTGCAATCCTAGACTACAATTACAAAATAGGTAACTCCCTTTTCTTTAGACTAGGCATTTCCATACAAAAGGGTGTAGGAGCCCAGCTTGTGGCGAGGCTTCCTACCACTAATGTGTAGTCGGTTTTCCCTATCTAATAAAAATTTTCGTTTCATAATAATAATAATAATAATATTCTAATACAATATATCTTCAATAGGAGAGAGAAGCTTTGGGTTCTTTAATAGAGTAGTCAACGAACTTCGTGAGCTTGATTTCAGCTGGGATTTGGGGAAATACGGTGGCAGCAGGTATGGTCTCGACACTTCAGCTGAAGCCCTGCCTTGATAGACCCTCTATCATCGTTTCTTCAGTTGTACAGTTCAGTTATACTTTAGATTCAGTAGCTTCATTTTCAATTTATCTTTCGGTTTGTTTTTCATTGTGTAAATCCTGTTTCTTGCTGGTGCTTTTTGGTGTCCGTGTTACAGCCAGAAACACCTTCATTGGTACGGTTTATCCCTGATCAATCCCATTTCCAGTTGAGCTCTAGGGCTCAAATTGTGTTTTTGATCCGTACAAATTGGGGTTTTAGCCGTACCCTTTTGGTGGCTGTGGTTGCCTTTCCCATACGTCCCATTTCCAGTGGAGTTCTTACAATTCTTGTTCCCATTACGCTCCAGTTTTTCCTTTTTACCGTCATTTCTGGCCCTTTGTTAGGTGTGTCCCTGCCGGAGACACATTCCAATTTCAATTATTTCGTTTTGGGATCAGGGGTCCATCCAGAGATACTTTCTTATTGCATTTCCGGTCATTTTCACTTCTTGTTTAGCGTTCAGTACATCTAAGGCCAATTTTGTTTTCTTTGCTAGTTTAGTTCTTGGCTACTACTGAGGGCTTTCTTGGGTTGTTCAGGTGGAATAATTGGGTTAATTGTTGTGAACCCCACAGTGATACATTCATGTCTAATTTCAACCCCACCTTATTTCTCAAGTAGTCCTGGGCATTACCTGTGGTTGGAAGTTTTTCAGTTCAGGCAAGCACTTTGTGCCTGACTTCCATAGACACATTTACTGCCCATTTCTTTCTGTTTAAAAAACTTCAGCTCATCTTTCTTAAGCTACAGGTCACCTCATCTTGCTCAATATTTTTATGATTGTGATCCTCTCAGTGACACATTCACAGGCCACCCTTAGCTCCAGGTCTGGCCTGTTGTGTCCAGTTTGTGCACATTCCAACACTTTTACTGTCTCTGGATCCTATATTGAGTGGCTGTGTCCCTTCCAGAAACACTTTTACGGCTCAATTCAGCTCCATTTTTCTTCAAGTTCACCTCATCTAGCTTAAGCATCAGCTGATTTGGGGTTGTGCTATGTCCAGTGACACATTTATAGGTCTGTACAATTGTTTATCTACTGGTCAGTCCCGTGGTAGCCTGTTTTAACACCTTGTTCAGGTTCCATCATTGGTTTGCCTGTATAACTTACAGAGCTACATTTGTGGCGCACTTCAGTTCACTCCAAGGTTTGTTGTAGTCCATTCCATATCACAATGCCAACCACCAGGTCAGCCAGGAGCTTAACAGACGGTGTAGAAGTGGGTTCTCAATGCGAATCTGGTTTTCATTGTCCATTTAAGGGATACGAAGGGTGTACAGATGGGGTTGGCGGCAAGGGATTCAGCAGGTATGGCTTCCTCAGGCATCTACAAGACAGACATATGCCATCAGAGGAAGCCTGGTCTTCCCGCAGGGACAGAATCAACACTGAATTTTCCGTGTTTATAGCTTGGGAACAAGTTTTGGATAGTTTGCAGATGTGGTTGTGTTCTTTGTGTATGCATACTTATTCTTGGAAGAGACCATGCCGCAATCATGTAGATTTCATACCCAAGCCCCTCAACGGCCCGACTGCAGAGTATTGGTATATGGGATCGACAAACCATCCACAGCTCCAGGCATAGTTGCACCTGTTGATCCGTGTGTTCCTGCCAGTTCCCCCTTAGATATGCTTCATAGGCTTTTCATGAGGAATGTACCCACGGTGGAAAGCATCCCGCAATAGTGCAGGTTAAACTTCTCTAGGACCCTTAGGTCCACTCTGGAGAAAGTCATAGCCAACCTACGGACTTGACAATGTGGGTGCATTTGTTGTTGTTGCCCATTTGCAATCTTGGCTTGTACAATCCTAGGAACTCTAAGGAGGAGAGGTCTGGCACAAGGAAGAAGCTACAGGTATCCAACATTAACAATGCCCTACAACAATGGAATGAAGTCGGATGGTACAGTTTAGTGCACAACCTTCTAGAGCTACCAAACCCCCAGAGGATCAAGGCACCTAAAACGAACCAGGGTGGCTCAACCCTCTCTGCTTGTAAGAGGAAATTGATATATGGTCAATACACAGCAACAATTAAAGTCTTGTCTTCTAATGATCTTGCACCAAGCTCTCCAGCAAATCTGGATGAGCTGAGGAACAAGCACCCCATTATCCCACCACCAGGTACCCCAGAGGGCCACATCCAGGAGGTTTCCCTATGTGTGGACAAGGAAGCTGTCTTAAGTGATATTAAAGGTTTCCCTAAGGGTACCTCTTGTGGTAGGGATGGCCTCAGGGCAAAACACTTATTAGATGCCTTCAGTGGGCCTGCATCTGCTGTTGCAGAGGAGTTGCTCATCTCCTTAACATGTGTGGTTAACCTGTGGATTGCCGGAAAATGTCCCCCCATGTTAGGCGCATATGTGGCTAGTGCTCATTTGACCCCTTTACTCAAGCCGGGAGGTGGTATAAGGCCAATAACTATGGGGACTATCTGGAGGAGGCTGTGCTCCAAACTAGCAGCCACAACTGCTAGTAAGGAATTGGCCCCTTACCTAGGCAATCATCATTTTGGGGTTGGTGTCCAGTGTGGGGGAGAAGCTATCCTCTACTCATCTAACAAGCTTCTGGAGATGCATGGGTGCTGCTATACCATGAGTATGCTATTGATAGACTTCAGCAACGCCTTCAACATGTTAGACAGAACAGTGATGCTTCATGAAGTGAGGAGAAAATGCCCTAGCATCTCCAGATGGGTAGAATTTTGCTATGCAAATCCAGCAAAATTATACTACCAGGATCACACTCTTCTCTCTTCTCAGGGAATGCAACAAAGGTATCCCCTTGGACCATTGTTGTTTGCACTAACCCTGCATCCCCTCATCTCTAAGATAGCATCTCAGTGTTCCCTTGTGATGAATGCATGGTATCTAGATGATGGCACAATTGCAGGTGATTCTTGGGAGGTAGCCAAAGCTTTGAAAATCATCCAGAGAGAATCCAACAGTAGAGGGCTTTTTCTCAACATCAGCAAGACAAAGCTCTTCTGGACGGTGATTGATCCCAGAGTTCTGGAGGAGGGTATCTTCCCTGCAGGCATTAGCAGACCAGATCAGGGGGTTAAGCTTCTAGGAGGACCAGTTAGCTTAAACACAAGCTTCTGCAGTGACATTGTGCAGGGAAGAGTGGACAACACATGTAAGCTTATGCAGTCTTTGAAGGCCTTACAGGACCCACAAAGTGAGCTCTTGTTGTTGAGAAATTGTGTCGGGGTCTCCAGACTGTTTTTCACCCTAAGAACCACTAACCCGCAAGCCCTCCAGGCTCCAGCTGCTCATTTTGACAAGCACCTCATGCAGTTTCTCAGACACATAGTGATAGGGGACGGAGCTGGATTTGGTCTTACTCAGATGCATTTAGCCACCTTGCCAATGAAGGATGGTGGCCTAGGGGTTTACACCCTGGGCGACGCCTGCCACTACAGCTTCCTATCTTCATGCATTCAAACACAGCAGCTGCAGAGCATCATCCTCAAAACCCACTGTGATGCGGACAAACACCTTAGCTTCCAACAAGTACACGTCAGGTTCACACAGGCCTGTGGGCTTCGTGCCAACACTCAAGTCGCTGCCTCACGCCCTATGCATCTTTTGGCAGCCCAATACTTTGATGTGGTCAAGAAGAATATACCCACTTGCTTTAATGTCTGAGCGAGATACCATCCTTTGGCAAAGCAACAGGTTGAACCATGCCCAAGATTTTCTTAAGGCAATCCCCATAGCCGGGCTTCACCAAGCTATTGGGCTTCGGCAATTCCGGGCTGTCCTTAGTTACAGGCTTGGTATAGCACAGTTTGAATAGGGGAGCTTATGTTCTTGTTGTGGGCGGGGTATGGACGTCTTTGGCGATCATGCACTTCATTGTGCCAGTGAGGTGGGTCTAAAATTTCTACACGATTTAGTCAGGGATGTGCTATCTGACATGTGCTACAAAGCTAGAGTCTCCGCTCGCAAGGAAGCTAACATGGGTTTCCTTTCAAACAATGAGAACTCCTTGAGGCCGGCGGATATCCTAGTATACAATTGGGAGCCGCCTTCACGCCAGGCCAAGCGATCTCGAACGCTACGACTCGCAAGAAAAACAAATACCTAACCCAATGCGAATACCATGGGTATGGGCGTGTTAGCGTTCACCACTTTGGGGGAATTAGGAGAGGACCTTAAAGCTTTGTATCCCGGCTACAGAACCGCACTGCAAGCCTAGATTACAATTACAAAATAGGAAACTCACTCTTCTTCAGACTTGGAATTTCCATACAAAAGGGTGTGGGAGCTCAGCTCGTGGCGAGGCTTCCCACCACTAACGTGTAACCGGTTTTTCCTATCTAAATTTTTTTCGTTATAATAAAATAAAAATAAAAAAATAAATAAAAAAAAAATAAAAAAAAATAAAATAATAATAATAATAATAATAATAATAATAATAATAATAATAATAATAATAATAATAATAGGGGATGGAGGGAAATTGGGGAGATGTAATTCGAGCCATGCATTGTTCTTCCTACTCAGGTACGATGAAATCCGTCTCATCTTCTTCTTCTTCTTTTTCTCCTTCTATTAAGAAATCAGCTCTTGGGGTTTCACTTGTATATACCGGCTCTTCGATGGTGTTAGTTTTTAGGGTTCCATTTGATCTGACCTTTGTCTGTACAAATTGCTCTTTTTTGCACTTACTGAGATACTTCTGTGGTCTCATCCTTGTCAATTCCATCCCCTTTTCCCCTTTTGTTCCTTTCTTTCACGGCATGCCTAGAACTAGGTCCCCAGCTGCTTCCCAGGATCCAGCAGAAGATGATGTGGGGGGGCCTCATAATGAGTTCTTGTTCCAATGCCCCTTTAAGAACTTCGATGGGTGCAACAACGGAGTGGGGCGGGGGGGATTGAGTAGAATGAGATTCTACAGACACCTCCATGACAGACACCTCCCAACCGTGGAGGCCAAACCATGTGTAGGGATAAGATCACCACTGATTTATCTTGTATAGATGTGGTTTACAGATATGGAGTTTGTCTTGTCTGGCTTACAGATGTGGTTTTGCAATCAATGTATGCACATCTACTCCTGGAGAAGACCTTGTAGAATGCATAAAGGAAAATTCATTTCCAGGCCCTACAACAGCTTATCTGCAGATTTCTTGGTGCATGGCTTAGACAAACCCCAAGCTGCTATCTCTGAGCCAATTGACTCAGGGGAACCAAAGGCACCAGCTGGTCTGTCATTGGGTTTGCTCAATTAGGTCCTCCAGAAGAACTGCACAATTGTTGTCAGCGTCCCCCCAATGCAGGCTCAACTTCTCCGGAACCGTAAAGGCTACCCTGGATAAGGTCATTGCTAATACCCTTGATTTTTCTGTGTGGATACATCTTCTCTTTCTGCATGTATGCACCTTAAGCCTATATGCTCCTAAAAGCACAATGGAAGAGAGATATGGGACAAGAAGAAGGCTCCAATACGGAAGCATAAATCAGGCTCTGCTTCAGCGGAATGACAATGGCTGCCTCAGCATGGTGCACACCTCTTGGATCAGTCAAAACAACTTCAAAGGGGCAAGACCAACAAAAAGAAGTCTGGTGGTTCTAACCTTTCTGCTTGCAAGAAGAAGCTGAGTTATGGCCAATACAAAGCAACTATTAAGGTGTTGGCCTCTAATAGAATTGATCATAATTCCCCATCCACCCTATTGGACCTAAGTCAGAAACACCCTAATGTTCCTCCACCTTCCATCCCTGCAGAACCAGTTCAAGCTGAAGCCCTTAGTGTGGACAAAAATACAGTTCTAAGTGCTATTAAAGGCTTCTCAAAATGGACTTCTTGTGAGAGGGATGGTCTCAGGGCTCAACATCTCCTAGATTCCCTGTGTGGTCTAGCTTCAGCAGTTGTAGATGAGCTATTAACTTTTATAACATGGGTGGTTAATTTATGGTTAGATGGGAATTGCCCATCAGTATTAGAGGAGTATATTTCCAGTGGCCCCTTAACACCCTGCTCAAAACTGGTGGAGGAATGAGGCCTATAGCAGGTTGCACAATCTGGAGGAGGTTGTGCTCAAAACTTGCTGCCTCTGCTGTCTGCAAAGAAATGTTTGCATACCTTGGAGATTTTCACTTTGGTGTGGGGGTCCAATGTGGTGGTGAAGCCATCATACACTCTGCAAACATGCTTCTGGGGCTACAAGGTAACTCATAAAACAAAGGCATGCTCCTTATTGATTTCAGAAATGCATTCAATATGGTTGATAGATCTTCCATGATCAAAGAAGTCAGAGGTAAGTGCCCAAGCATCTCTAGGTGGGTGGAGTACGGCTATGCCAAACCAGCTAAGCTCTACTACAATGACAACATCCTCATGTCTCCACAAGGAGTTCAACAAGGTGACCCCATTGGACCCTTACTTTTTGCTCTGACCTTGCACCCTCTCATCATCAAAATTTCCTCAGAATGCACAATTGACTTACATGCCTGGTACCTTGATGATGGTACTATTGCTGGTGACACTATGGAGGTTTCCAAATCCTTGAACATCATTCATATAGAAGGTTGCAGAAGGGGGATGCTCCTTAACATCACCAAAACAGAGCTTTTCTGGCCTAAAGTTGACCCCAGAAGCCTGGTGGAGGGGATCTTCCCAGCTGAGATTAGTAGGCATGTGCTGGGAGTGAAGTTACTTGGTGGTCCAGTCAGTCTGGACTTAAAGTTTTGTAGTGACTTTGTGCAGGGCAGAGTGGTGAAGAAACTCCAGCTCATGGAGACCCTGAAGACTTTGCAGGACCCATAATGTGATACTCCTCTTGCACAATTATGCTGGTGTCTCCAGGATTTACTTCACAATGAGGACTAACAGGCCCTTGGCTCTTCAGCTTCCTGCAACCCACTATGATCAGCATCTCTAGCAGTTCCTCAGGCACCTTGTCACAGGAGATGGTGCTGGGTTCGGCCCATTCCAGCAGCGCCAGGCGACCTTGCCTATGAAGGATGGTGGTCTGGGTGTCTACACAATGGAGGATACCAACCACTATAGCTATCTTGCTTCTTGTGTTCAGACCAAACAGGTACAGAACACCATCCCCAGAACTCAAATGGCATCAGAAACACACCACAGTTTCCAGCACGCTCTGTCCAGTTTTATCCAGGTCTGTGGCTTGACTTCTTCTTTCAACATCCAAGCTACTGCCCCAAGCCCAATGCACTCACTGGAAGTCCTCTACTTTGATATTGTTAACAAGAATATCTCCACCAGATTCACCATGTCTGAACGCGACAGTATCCTATGGCAATGCACCAAACTCAATCATGCCCAAGACTTTCTCAAAGCAGTCCCCATTGATGGGATTAACCAATCAATTGGTCCTCAACAGTTCCGGGCTGTGCTTAGCTACAGACTGGGTACACCCATGTTCGAAGAGAGAAACTTATGTCTTAGCTGCGGTAGAGGCATGGATGTCTTCAGAGACCATGTATTACACTATGCCAGTGAAGCGAGCCTAAAGTTTAGGCACGACTTGGTCCGAGACGTGCTTGCGGACATGTGCTATAGAGCCGGTGTGTCCGCTCGTAAAGAAGTCAAATTGGGATTTTTATCGGACGACGAGAATTCTTTACGGCCAGCGGACATCCTTGTATATAATTGGGAGAACGGTCGTGACATCTGTTTCGAAGTACTGGGGTGTCCCCTTTCACTGGTGGGAGAACAACTTATATGCATGGTCAAGCCATTTCCAGCGCCATTACTCGTAAACGAAACAAATACCTAGACAAATATGTCATTCACAAATATGACCTCGGTGTGCTAGCCTTCACTACCCTAGGGGAACTTGGAGAGGACACAATAGCTTTTGTAAAGAGGTTGCAAATTGCATAGCTAGTTTCGATTACAATTATAAAATCGGCAATTCTCTGTTCTTCAGATTAGGAATCTCCATTCAAAAGGGGGTGGGTGCCCAGCTTGTGGCTAGGCTTCCTACCATCTCTTTGTAAATCACTATTTCCATCTAATCAAATCCATTTTATAATAATAATAATAATAATAATAATAATAATATTAATAATAATAATATTAATAATAATTGTATATATTAAATCGACCAATGGAGCCCTTGTATATACCAGCTGAGTTGATACTAGAATTAGGATTCAGACCAGTGGGTGCGTATCTCAAACCATTAGGGTTCATCTTGGCATGATGTTCATACAGATATTCCGGGAAACACTGTTCACCTTAGTCAACATGCGCAGAATTATATTTCCATATACATCTTCTTAATCTATTAATGTGATTTTGGTTTGTTAGATTCCGAGTATCGTGGTTCATTGTACGACTTTCTAAGTAGTGCTTTGTTTTCTTATATATGAATTTTAGTACACTCGAGTGAAAAATTGTGTACAATAATTGGATTTAAAACAGGGTAATTTCTCTCATAGTCAAAGAATTTTGTAGCCAACTAAATAGCATGTTTAGTGTCTACCCTCAATCTTTCACAAGTAGCTAGAGTTTGGAGTAAAGGTTTTGTGGGTATATCTCTTGTAAACCCTCACGAGACAAAACTCGTCTACTAGGGACACCTAGGGGTTTAAAGGCTTGTTGCACACGCTAAGTGCAATCGTGATGCATCCGAAAGTGAGTTATGATTTATTTTCTAGATTAGATTTGCTCGAGGACTAGTAAATAATAAGTTTGGGGGTATTTGATAAACACATTTATGTGTCTTATTTAAGCTCATGTTTAAATTGCTTCTTTGCAATTGTTGTACTAATATTATCATTTTATGTGTTTGTAGGTATTTTCGGGAAATAAACGTTGATGGAAAAATTGGCTCGAAAAGTGTTAAAGGAAACTGAAGAAATTGATAAAGGCACCCCCAAAAGGATACATGCACCAATACAATCGATAATGGCACCATCCATTTCAAATTCAAAGACTTTGGCGGGATTTCTATTTCTCTTTTCTGGCAAGAATTCAAGTGAATATTTTGGAGATTTATTTTAAGGAATTAAGACATGTAAATATCTTGCCTGCTAAGAGGAATTTGCTTACAAGTTAGACCCACAAAATATCGACCATATATATTCCATTCTCTTTAACCAAGAGAAGTATTTGTTCACGAGATTTATTTGATAAAGGAAATATTTTGTCCTTTAAGGTTCGGACTATCGAGAATATATCCTCAAGCTGTGAGAAGGCTGCAACTTGTTAAAAAGAAGAAATAAAATCAAAGAAATAAAAGCAAACACCGAGAAAAAAAATATATCACGAGATCTGTCGAGATTTGATCATAAAAGGGAAAAGATTTTTGGGTGATTTGGGAAGTGTTGGTTGCTATAGTATAAATAGAGAAGCACATAGATGAGGGAAGTGGGGGATGGCAGAGGCCAGAAAAGAGAAAAAAATAAATTTTAGAAAAATCTGCTCATGTGAGGAAGATGAAAAAACCGTTACAAAAATGTTGAAGAATTTTTTTCCAAAAGTTTGAAGAAGAATTTCATCGTAAAAACGAAGAACAACGTCGTAAAAATTTCTGTTCCTTTCAGCGACAGAGAAAGCACCATCTGGAACGTCTATAAACATCTCAAATTCTCTGTTTGAATTAATTTTGATTATTTTATTCTTCTCAAGCACTTTTGAGCTATGTACCTATCTTTGAGAGTGTTTTGAGCACAATGAGCTAAACCCCAACATTGGGATAATGGAGGAAGCCATTTTTTCATGATTATGGTAAATATAATTAATTCTTTTATGACTTTTTGCATTAATTTAATTTGATTTATGATTTTTCTTAATTGGTTGTCATTTAATTTGATGGATCATACTTAGCTTAAGTGTTTTGATGGTCCATGTTTAGATTTACAATCGACGTTTTAAAAATCTACTTTTGGCAAAGAATCGGAGTCAATACTTTTATCGTATGAGTTATAAATTGTCTAGAATTTATGTATGAACTACATGAATATGAAAATTGGTGGAATCATAAGTCCCAGTCTCCCTTAAATTTGATTTCATCTTTTGTATATATTTGCTAGTATTAGGAATTAAATATAAAATCGAATCTTCACAAGTCCGAGTGAACGATATTTTTTTTTACCACTTCTACAATTACATCACCAGAGACGTTAGCACATTAGCCTTTTTACACTAAAAAAGTTAGCACCTTCTTATTTGCGCTAAGTAGCTAATGTTGACTTTTCTAGCTACTTTCCTCAGAAATACGTCTTTCTTCTCAATATAGGTCCAACATTGAGTCTTATATGAATTCCAGTGGGTCTCCTTGCTCAAGGAGCCCCCTACAACATTTGGCCTCAAATGCCTCTCAGACTTACAATAAGTCACTTCTGAGCTAATACTTATCCACTAAATGTGTCATGTTACTACCAAGCAAGTACATGACTACTATACTTCCCAAACTCGACTCTAGTCAGTCTGACTATCAATCCAGTGAGTCGCACAACTTTCCTCACTGACTTAGCAAGTCATTTGACTTGACTTGACTTAATCAAAACCATGGTGGCTTATGACTCGACTATTTCCACGAGATATCAAATACAACATGTGGGGATTCTCATTCGGGTATTGGTCTGGCGGTCTACGATATCGTGGGTGGTGAAACAACCCCCATGAACAAGAAGGTAATAAGAAGTGGGTGGTTACAGAGCAGTTGAGAGGATGAGGAGTAATGGTCAGACAGGTCTTCCCTACTTTCCGGGCACCACCCCACTACAATCTCCACAATCATCACTTCTTCATCTCTTTCTAACTTCCACGAATTACGAAAAATCAGTGTGTCCTCTTAAAACTATAAATAGATGATTCTCATCTATTCAAAACAAGACAGAACAGGAGAACCACACAATCAGTTTGAAGAAACCAAAAACTTACATAATTAGTGATTCCTCTAAGTAGAATCCATTCTTCTTCACACACTACTGATATTTCTCAACCTTCTTTGCTTTCCTCCCTTAAGATATACCCTAATCCTTTTCATCTTTGTAATCGAAGTAGGACGTGAACGACCATTTCTTGGTTTATGATCGTCTTGTTCGAGCTTGATCTCTCGAACCTACTTGAAAGTACAATTTTACAGTATATTTGTTTTTATATTGAAACACTCGGCTTTATGATGGATGTTTTTAGTTTTGTGAATAATAATGATAGTTTAATTTATCCCATCAATATACCATGTTTCTTTGGATAATAAAATTTCTAGGTTTTATCTTTGTTTAGACGAAGAAGGATTTTTGTTTTGAAAGGTTTTGAAAATCAGTTGAAAAAACTAAAAGGTTTTAAGTCGGTTTTATTTCAAGTCGACTCAACTACCTAGCTTCGAAACTCATTTAAACTCAGTTAAAATTTTTTGGGTTATGTATTGGATTATAATTAACAAATGAAAATTTGTATATGGATTATAATTAATATAGATTATGGTTAATAAATACATAGATTATATATAAAAAAAGCATAAAACAACTTATGAGACAAAGCAAATGCAAAAGTTTACACTCAAGAAAATATTGGGATACTGTCCAAAGGAAAATTCAATTAAGTGAAAAGAATTTTGAGAATAGATTAAATAAAAACAAAGCACAAACTAAGTAGAGTTTATATGCTCGTTTCTCTCCTCTCAAAAACTAGTTGTTAGAAAGGTAAATGAAGTAACCCCCCATGGATTCCTGATCCATCTAGCAAGATCGATTCAAAGTTATCAATCGACCGGATATTAGAAGCACTTTTTACCATATTGGTATATTGGGAAGATTCAAATCTATCCTTCGACCGGACGATGAAGCATTTTTTACCGCATTGGTACATTGGGGATCCTAGAATTTTCTATTTTTTCACCTAAGTTTTCCTAATTTGTATGCTTCTTTCGCTGTATGTTCTTGGTGATTGTTAATGTTCTCTTTCAGTATGTGTAATACCCCGATTCGGCAAGTAGGATTCGCCGAATGGAATATAGGTAATAGTTTGTTCTTTCCTAGCACCGAGGCCTTTTCAGCATAATTGGCTCTAGAGTTGGAAAAAAGCTCTGCAGCTAAGCGTGCTCGGACGGGAGTAATCCAGGGATGCATGACCTCTCGGGAAGCTACTACTGGATGACCGTAGCGGTGCCCTTTGAAAACCCCACACTGCCGGATAACAACAGTAGCTAAGTAGGGTCAATATCGGTAGAGGGTCAGGTCATTAAAAATATTATCATAGCCGACGACGGGTCACCTGCCGAGGGTGAGAGAGTATGATGGACGAGGTGTGCCAGGTACTGGTCTCATGAATGGCAGGGAACGTCGGATATCTTGGCTTGTATATTCCGGAACCGAGGAAAGATCCAATTTAAGGTGGCGATATTGTAATACCCTGATTCGACATGTAAGATTCGACGAATGGAATATAGGTAATGGTTTGTCATTTTCTAACACCGTGGCCTTTCCAACACAATTAGCTCCAGAGTTGGCAAAAAACTCTGCAACTAAACATGCTCGGACGGAAGTAATGCAGAGATGTTTGACCTCTCGGGAAGCTGTTGTTGAATGACCGCATCGGTGCCCTTTGAAAATCCTACACTGTTGGATAATCACAGTGGCTAAGTGGGGACAATATTAATAGAGAGTCAGGTAAATATAATATGACTTTTTATTTCACTTGTTTTTACATTATTTTTGTCACTATGTTGCAAGTTTTTTTTTTCTAATTTGTGTATTGGTACTTCTAAATCCACTTTAGGACCACATCCATCTTATGTAATGCACGAGAAAAAACTCATTTTAAAAAATTATAAAAGAATCATCATGGGAAAACATTACATAATGATAATAATTTTCACAACCTCTTATTTCACCATGCATGAAGTAGCCAGATGTCACGGGGTCGGTCCTTCGCCTCGACTTTACTCCGTGCGGCA
>JAJJMC010006585.1:8996784-9116196 GCA_023531435.1 Papaver californicum | reverse complement strand
GTGAATTAGCCATGTGTTGAGCCATTTGGTGCACCCCTGTGACACAGAGCATTGTAGTAACGCTGCGAAAAAAACAACTCCTTCCATATCTCTTTAGAACAGGATATTTACAAGATAAATTTTACAAAAAAAGATAGTAAGTACTAGGTTTTGATCAATGCTCCAT
Organism: Papaver californicum; assembly: GCA_023531435.1. Lineage (NCBI taxonomy): Eukaryota > Viridiplantae > Streptophyta > Magnoliopsida > Ranunculales > Papaveraceae > Papaver > Papaver californicum. The sequence continues at coordinate 9,116,030 of JAJJMC010006585.1, read as the reverse complement.
GGTTTATTTATGGGGATGTCGTGTCAATAACAGAATATGAACCAATTATCACAAACTACATGCACAAGGAAATAGTCGTAGGATAAATAACTTATAAAATAGGCCATGTTCTAAGTAAATGAAGGCTTATATAAGGGCTCCAAAATCCTGGAGGGGCTCCTCTAATAAGACGAAATAGAGACATTTTGAAGTAAACCTCAAAAACCCCTTATCCATAATATTTTTACAATGCCTAAACCACCCCTGATTAGTTAATCTTAATTACATTAATTAATTAATAAATTAAGCTAATCATGATTAATTAAACATAATCTTTTACTTAATCAAATGATTTGAATTTTTTTTTTTTTTGAATTTGTGTTTGGTGGGAAGAAAAACTAGATGAAATTTAAGAAAATTTTGTCGTTTTTTTTTTAACACTAGATTTTGATTCAATAAACCATAGTAGCATTGAGTATACCTCTAAATTAAATTCTTGATCTTTTTATGGCTCAAATTTGATGAATCACGATTTGAAAGATTGATTTTTTGTTGTTCAGAGAAACTTACGGTTGGGTTTCATGTCGAACCCAACCGTAACACCAAGAACACCCCAGATTTACGGTTGGGTTTTCAACCAGACCCAACCGTAAGTAGAAGAAAATGAAGAACACCATTTTTTCCAATAGTTACGGTTGGGTTTTCAACCAGACCCAACCGTAAGTAGAGGAAAAATGATGAACACCATTTTTTCCCATAGTTACGGTTGGGTTTTAAGGCAAAACCCAACCGTAACACATCCTTTTGAGCATTGATTTTTTTGGTCAAATTTGAGTTTTAAAATCAAAATTTTGAAATAATTCAATCATTTAACTAGATTGAAGGAAAATTGGGTCATTCAAACAAAGAAAAACCGAAAAACGCACAAATTAGATAATCCAAATTTGTGTTATCCGGTAGAATTTACGGTTGGGTTTTGGCTTATAACCCAACCGTAACATATTCTGTTAATTTTTGTTACAATTTCAACACAGAGTTACGGTTGAGTTTTGCCTTAAAACCCAACCGTAACACATCCTTTTGAGCATTTATTTTTTAGGTCAAATTCGAGTTTTAAATTCAAAATTTTGAAATTATTCAATCATTTGAACTAGATTGAAGGTAAATTGGGCCATTCAAACAAAGAAAAAACGAAAAACGCAAAATTTAGAGAATCCAATTTTAAGTTACCCAGTAGAATTTACGGTTGGGTTCCGACTTAGAACCCAACCGTAAGTTCTAGTGTTAGTTTTAGTGCATATTTCATCATATAGTTACGGTTGGGTTTTGCCTTGAAACCCAACCGTAAATAAGTTGTGGTGTTTGTACAAATTATTTTACGGTTGGGTTTAGTAATCGGACCCAACCGTAAAACTTTCACTAAACATTTCAGCATAATTTACGGTTGAGTTTGAGTCCAAACTCAACCGTAAATGCTCATGTTGACTTTTTTTTTTTGATTTTCAATATACTCCAAATTGGGTTTAAAACACACCTTTTTAACTTATTCATTCTATTGTAATAGATTTAAAGTAGTACATTAAAGGAAAAAAAAAAAGGAAACGAAATACAATAGATCATTGGATGATTACACTTAAACACTTAAAGATAATGGCGATAATCAAGCACCCGACTTGTTTCCATAATACGATAGCAATCTGTATGCTTGAACTCCTCCCCATGTTTGATTCTATATTGCTCCATAGCCAACACATGCTGAAAAAAACAAATCAATTATAAGTTTGAATTTTTGAAATATCTTTTTAATGAATGATTTATTAATCGACAAACTTACTCTTTCCACACCGTTCTCGTCGGGACGTGCTTCGCATCTCATTTGCATTTCCAGTTTTAAGTTGTTCATTTGTTGATACAACGCCTCAAACCGTCTCTTGATGGCTCTCCACGTCCTATGATTTTCATTCCCCTCTAATGCCGCAAACATTCGGAACACACGCTTCCACCAAGGATCAGTATCTTGATCCTCATGCCAATCTTCTTGTGAAACGACGTTGTCATTGTCGTTTTTGAATGCTCTATCGTAAGCATGCTCTACCATCGTATGCCACGCTCGAACAATTGCAACATCTTCATCATTCGTGTATGTAGTTACCATTTTTAGTGATTCAAAGGGTATGGTGTGAATGAGTTGGAAGTCTAGAATTAGCATGACAATGAAAGGGATAGAGAATAATGAGAAAGTGACAAGGAAAGGTTTCCTTTTATAGCGAAAAAATACCCAACGGCTAGATTTTCAAATAAAAAATCCGTTGGAATTGTCTACTTTTAGGAGACACAAATTCTGACAGTTTTGAGAATCCAGTAGAATTTACGGTTGGGTTCCAGCTTAGAACCCAACCGTAAGTTGTAGTGTTAGTTTTAGTGCAATTTTAATCATATAGTTACAGTTAGGTTTTGCCTTGAAACCCAACCGTAAACAAGTTGTGGTGTTTGTGTAAATTATTTTACGGTTGGGTTTAGTAATCGAACCCAACCGTAAAATTGAGTTTTTTTAGTAGGAATTGTAGTTACAGTTGGAGGAGATAATGTACGAAGTAAAGCACTATAGATTGGGCAACTTACACGGAGAGCAAGAGTGTGTTTTTGCTAACATGTCAAGTTTGGGACTTCCCTGCCGGCATTATGATGCCCAAGTACGAAGAAGACGGTGTGATCCCAATTCAAGATATTGATCCGTTTTGGCAACAATTGTCTTTCAATGAACTCATCGTCGAGCAAGATTTTGGTGCATCGTTTGCCGACACCCACGTTGGAAAGGCTCTAGCCAAGAAATACGAAACATTAAATCAGGCGCAAAGGCAAATTTGGTTGACTAAGTTGAGTTACTTCGTGTTTCCGCACACAAGGTACGCTGTAAAGGAACCAATTAGAGGGAAGAGAAAAGGTAGGCCTTCTACCAAAGAATCGAGGGCCGTGGGACACAAAAAAGGTAGGGAATTGCATGACGAATCAAAGAAAAGAAACCCTTCTGCATTTGAGCATTTGCAAAAGGAATATGAAGCATAGGATGAGAAGGAGGATGATGCTCAACGAAGAAGAAGTCAAACGGAACAAGGTGGACCAAGTCTAGTAGATATTAAAGGAAAAGGCCATGCGGTTCCCACTCAAGAAAGTTCAACAATTGAACTTGGTGCCAAGGGAAAAGTTCCTGCACACCCAAACTCAAGAAGAGTAAGTATGAATGAATTAGCAAGAAGAAAAAAAAAAGTTAGTATGAAAAAATTAGCAAGAAGAAAAGAAAAAGTTAATATACATTAGTGGTTGAAGAGCCACATACGATCCGGATTGCAAGAGGATTGATGCAATTTCCATCTAAATTTTCAAGAATTGAGAATGGCAAAATCGTCCGAACCGAGCACATTATTTTTGAAAATTATATATCATCGTTTCCGGCTTTTTTTCTTCCATATATAAAGGCCACCGACGATGTTGCCGGTGATGGTAATTGTGGATACCATGTATTCATCGAACAAGTTGGACCATTTAGCGGAGCAGCAGGGTTGGGTATGGACGAAGTAACTTATGTAAGGCATAAGTCAGCGGTTGAACTACGCTCTTACCCGAATTTATACAAGCCAATGATGTGTGCATATAAAGATGAAGAGTCGTTGTTAAACGAGGAGTTCATTGCGTTCGAAAGGCGTTTAATAGGCAACAAGAATTGCACTAGCGAGTATTGGATGAGCATGCCAATATGTGGCCAAATCCTCGCCAACGCTTTCAATTGCGTCATCCATTATATCTCAAATGGATATTGTTTTACATTTGCACCAACAAGATCAACATTTGTCGAAAAATTGGCTAATAGAAGATATGTGATTGGGCTGGTGCAGAACTGCCATTTTGTCGGTCTCAAGTTGAAAGAAGGAAGTCCATTACCCCCGTTACAGGATGGATACGACGGTGACATCGCCAAGTGTTGGTGTCACCGGTTCGAGCAAAATTTCGAACTCTGGAAGGCATTAAACCCCCCCCCCCCCCTGACCTTTCAATTCATATCATTTGTTTATGACTCGGAGTCGGAATGATAATATAGTAATATTCACTAAATTTAATATTGGTAGTAACAATATCATATGTATGTTGGAGGAATCATAATATGAATATAGTTTTTTGGAAATGAAAAATTTGTAATATCATATGTAAACATGTCACTACAAAATTCACCCAGGTTTACGGTTGGGTTTTCAGTCAAAACCCAACCGTAAACTTGTCATTACACACTTATGACAGTTTTACGGTTGGGTTTGGAGTCAAAACCCAACCGTAAACCTTCCAGGATTTTTTTTCCCAGTTTTACGGTTGGGTTTTGACTCCAAACCCAACCGTAAAACTGTCACACAATTTTCATCCAGTTTTACGGTTGGGTTTGGACTCCAAACCCAACCGTAAAAATGATGTTAAAAAAATTTAGCCAGGTTTACGGTTGGGTTTGGACTCAAAACCCAACCGTAAATATTCTTGTTAACCTTTTTTTGGAATTTCAATTAACTCAAAATTGGGTTCAAAACACAAAATTTATGTAAACATCATTACTTTGACCACATTGCAACCCATGAAATCATTAAAGTAACCTGGGATACAATTGAAATTACCACTAACAAACCCAAATGGCATTACAAAAGAACTAATAAATAGGTTTGCGAGTGAGAAAAAAGTCCTTTAGGATGTGATAATGACGTAGGCATAAAAAGGGCCATATTTTCCATCTCCTTCATTCCTGAAGAGATCTCTGTAACACCTCATCTTCGGTTTCACCCCTAAGTCGTAGTTGACCAATAATACGAACTAATGCCATAAATTCTTCTAAGTATCGGTGTATAGTGTTATATCGATAAATCAACTTGACGTGATCACGGTTATAAGGGTTGCCGGTTTCAGAACAAAAGTTTTCATGGATTGTTTGCCAATAACTCGGACTCGTTATACCACTTTGCCTTCGTTCTTCTCCTCTTTTTGAAAAACATAATGCATAGTTGCGACAAAGACATAAATCTTCATCCAAAGAAAAATCTGGATTTTTAATCCCAGGTTGACCCATATTCCACTATGTTAGAGTACTAGTTTTGTTGGAGATGATTGTTGTAAAATAAAGGTTCAATTTTTTAAAAAATGGATGGGTTGGATATGTACTCAACTATGTCACTTATAAACCAGAAGTGTAACGGCTCTATTTTGAAAAATGGGTCGTACAAGGTTTCAACGGCTCTATTTGCAAACCCAAAAAAGCTTCAAAAACGACCCAACACATTCCTCAAATGGATTTTACGGTTGGGTATTGACTCAAACCCAACCGTAAAATCCTTGGGAATTGATGTGTTAGTTTTAGTTACAATTTCATCATATATTTACGGTTGGGTTTTGCCTTAAAACCCAACCGTAAACCATCCTTTGTAGCATTGAGTTTTAAGGTCAAATTTGGGTTTCAAAATCAAAAATTTGAACTTATTCAATCATTTTAACTAGATTGAAGGTAAATTGGGTCATTCAAACAAAGAAAAAACGAAAAAAACACAAATTAAAGAATCCAATTTTGAGTGATCCAGTAGAATTTACGGTTGGGTTTTGGCAAGAGACCCAACCGTAGACCTTCAAAAAATTTTATTTTGCCAGTTTTACGGTTGGGTTTTGCCTGGAAACCCAACCGTAACACTAATTTTTTGGGGTATTTTGACCTGCTTTTCCCATTGCATGGTTTCCAACTTCAAATAACTGGAAATAAAACAGGTAATACACAAATTTTAAGTTTAATTTTTATAATTCACGTGCAAGTTAAATTCAAACTTCAAATCCAACTTCACATTAAAGGTACAAGTAATTCAACCACACAAAAAAAAACCCATAGATATAGAGTTAGGGAGAAGGAGGAGGGGTAGGTCGATGACTTTAACGAGGTCTTTTTTTGCTCATAAGATTACGATGAGTAGCACCGCCACGAGTACGAGCACGAGCACCAGAACGACCGCCTCGAGTACGAGCACCACGTTGCGCATCCTCGGCTTCATCACGAGTACTGATGCGTCATCCCGAGATCACCCTCAAACCACTGTAGATAGTGAACGTTGACCCTGTTGCCCGAGTTGTCAGTAAAGAAGATGGTGCCGAGCATATATATCAGATACGCTCTGGCTGTTCAAATAGCTCTGGTGTCATCTATGACGACCCCAGCCATTTCCAACTTTGCGGTTCCTCCAAAGTTCTCCCTTAGTGAACGCAGAAATATTTTCTTGCTCATACCTTGACCTTTCTTCGTTGGCATCCCCGGTTTATCTCCACTGACCAATTTAAACTCAGATTCGGCTTCGCTCTTCTCCCATCCAAGTGTATCTTTCACAAGTGCACAAAGATCACTCCATGACATGTTGTTGTTAAAACTCTCAGACACTGATTTACCATCCACCTCCAGGCCAAGAATTGATTGAACATCATCCGGCGTTATTGTCATCTCGCCGAATGGGAGATGAAACGTATCGGTTTCAGGCCAATAACGTTCCCTGAAGGCTGCGCAGACGACATTTTCATACTCCCACATCGAATTGGTAATTCCAGGAGCTAAACCGGTACCATTTACGAGAATTTGTACGGCCGTACATTCATCAGTTAAAGGCCAATGTTGAGCCCTTTGACGAACCAATTTCTTGATCGCATGTGTATGATCCTACAAAGAATAAAAACAAATTTGTTTTACTTACAAAAGTTAACAAACAAAAATTTAACAGAACACGAGAAGTGTTTAGATTAATACCTTGGTCGCAGCAACTTTGGCAGCCGATGAATGGGGATAACCAAATAATATTGCAGATTTGTCTGGGGCCTCACCCCAAAGTCCTTCATTCCTCCTCTTAGGCCACAGTTGAGGTTCGGCCTTTTCTTTGGGAATTTCTTTGGCAACCCTTTCTTTGCCTTTTCTTTGGGAATTTCTTTACATTTGTCTTGAGGGACATGTTGTTCTCTGTCCCTCTCTTCTTCCTCGTGTTGTTGCGCTTGTGGTGGTTCTCTAATCACAAGAGAACCTCTAGGTGTTGGTAGATCACCCAAGCCTTGGAATACACTATATTCCTCTTGTGTAATTTGAGGAACACTACACCCCCTACCTCAAAAGATGGATTATGGGTCTTACTCACGCCTCTCTTCTGAACCCCTAAATGCTTTCCGTGGCGAGGGGTTGGAGTGTGAGAAATTGGTGTTAAATTGTTACCCCTCTTATTCTTCCTACAACACACAAGCAATACAAGTTAGATAATTTCCAAGCAATTCAACTTCAACTAAAAAAAAAATTGACTACACAGGATTATTTACGGTTGGGTTTTTCTCAAAAGCCAACCGTAAATTTTTAGTTGAAAATTTTGTCACTATTTTACGGTTAGGTTTTAACAAAAACCCAACCGTAAAACACATGTAGCCTGATGTGCACACTATTTTTACGGTTGGGTTTTTCTCAAAATCCAACCGTAATACTCTAACAAAAATTTTGTGTGCGCTATTGTTACGGTTGGGTTTTGCTCAAAACCCAACCGTAAAATTATTTTTAAAAAATGGCGCAAATTGTTTACGGTTGGGTTCAATTTTGAAACCCAACCGTAATATCCTTAACTCTTCATCTTCTTCCCTTTGATTTACGGTTGGGTATTGAAAAAAACCCAACCGTAAATCAAAGAACATGATATATTACGGTTGGGTTTTCGCACGAACCCAACCGTAATGTTAAGAGCATGATATATTACGGTTGGGTTTTCACACGAACCCAACCGTAATATCAACTGTGTCCAATATTTTTAAACCAAAAACACAATCAAACATGTGAATCAATCAATTACAAGTTCTAAGAATAACATAGGTTTTCTTCAATACCTTAGATACACCATTGTTGGATTTTTTGGTGATTGATTTTGCTTTTCACTATCGATTTCTTCTTGAATCTCTTGATTAGGTTGAAAGGAGCAGGGTTGATTGCCATCACTACTACCTTTAACGCCTTTAGTATGCTTCTTCATCTCGAATTGTTGAGTTTAATCGACGAAGAATTTTGCGAATCGGCGATGAATTTCGATGGATTACGGTTGGGTTTTTCTTTGGTTTAGTTTTTGAAAGTTATGAATAATGTTAAGGGTGTTTAGGTTTTAATTGGCATAAGGATAAAATTGACATTTAACCAAACCCCTAAGACATCCCTTAACGTAAAATTGGGTCACCTCGCCTCCACTCGGAGCCCCTCCAAGATTTTGAAGCCCCTCCAAGATTTTGAAGCCCCTATATCAAGCTTCAAGTAAATAGCCTAGCAGTTGCATTCTTATAGACAATGACCATATCCGAGTTGAACATATTGTTAACATAGAGAGACATCTCAAATAAAGTGTCATAGTGTCTGTTGGAAACTCTCCTAAATTGACGATCTATTTTGTGTGTAATAAACTTCATATTAACTTTTGTTCATTTTGCTCTCGTTTTTCTCATAAGGTCAGATCGTTCACAATGGAGAATTAAATGGCATTTATGATCCAATCGTGGAATCTCCTTCCCCATCCGAGGAAATAGATGGCCAACCTGATCTTGATATGGTGGTGCCTTTTATGATCTTGAGTGATGACGATACTATGGAATTTCCCTAGTAATCTTACATCTCATAATCTTTTTTTGGAAGCTGATTTCTTTGGGTCCAGCTATTCTTTTGAATTTTTGGATCCTTCTATGGAGAACTCTGTTTTGGGAAAACGATCTCTGGATCAAGTAGTTGTAAGCCCGAGTTTCTCCCCTCTTAAGTTTGCTTGTTATGAGTTGGGGATACTTCCACTGTATGGGGATAGGAACACCCAAAATTGTTAACGTTTCTTTGCCTGATTCTGGTCCCTTCCATACCATACCCACAAAGTAAGCCTCTGGACCTTGCACCTTTCCTGGATAAATATGATGTCCCCATAACAGCCTCGGAATCACTTTCCCTGACTCTGATTCATCATACTCAAAGGGTTATGTGGGGCCTAGTGCAAATTCTAATGTACCTAGTCCTCTCCCTTTTCTTATTCCCGATGGTTTAGATTAATATGGGTCCAATCTTTTGGATGAAGATGTGCAAGAATCTAAGGATAAAGAAATTCTGTCAGCGGAAATAACAATGGATCAAGTACTAGCTATACTGGAGTGGGAATCCAATGTTAACATTAATCACTTTCTCTAAATTGAATCCTTGCTACTTGCTAATAACCCTGATTATTTACTCATTGCCAAAATTATGCCTTGCAAATTTTTAGATTACTTAGTATCCATGTCTTGCTAATTAGGTTGAGATGCTTAACATTCATGTCTTGCTTAATATAGTTAGAATGCACAACTATTTCTTGATGCTACTTGTTTACTTTGGGTACTTATTTTTATTATTCCTTTTACACTTTTATAACCCTTTGCATACCATATTTCTTAGATTGCTCAATGATATTATCTATTGTTTACTTCTTGTAATATATTTCTGTTACTTAGGTTCAATGCTTTAGCTAGTTGAGTATATTTGTTGGTTTTTTTTGTTGAGTATCCTGCAATGACCAAGACACTTGTTAATAAAATTTATTATAGTCATAAATAAACCGTTGGTAAAATGTTCTTCAACTCTATTTGTATTGCCGGATATGATGTAATACATTATGTCATTATGAGTCCAGTTAGTGGCTTTAGTAAAGAGCATTTGTTTGTGGACTAAAAGTTCCTAACTCGGTCGTTACATATGCTGGCGGAAAATTCTGGAGGCACATGATAATTCTAATATTGAGATTACAAGGAAACTCCTAAGATGTTTGACGCTGGGTGGTTGATTGAATAATGAGGTAAGTCAGTGGCCGTCGATAATGAAGATAAAAGATAAGATAGTCTCAGAAATACATCATATGAAATTACACGTCAAATGCATTATGTTGTATATGAGAGAAGGTTATTGAGCATCACATTGAAAAACTTAGTTGATGGACGCTTTAGTGGATTTCATATGGAGTGGCTAACAATATGGTCCAGGTTTCAGCTGATAAGCAGTAGTAATTTTTAACAGTTGTGTCAGAACCAGCATAATTTTTATCTCTGAATCCTTACAGATGAATTCCGTGCCTATAATTTTTGGATGACCTCTGATAGTTCCATCTGTATTGATTTTAATCCAGTCCAACGTAGGGTTATACCATCTCAATCAGATAATTGTCATTCTTCTAATGATGTTCATTTGGATTGTGGTTGGGGTATCACCTAGAATTACTGAAGGAAGAGTCTTCCTTGCCCAGGTATAATGTTGTGGTTGCTTAAGTACTCCCATTAAAATATCATCCAGTGTTTTTTTCTTGTGATGATATATTGTAGCTTAGTTCCTTCGAGAACAATTGATTACGCTGGAAAAAATTACTCAAGTGGGTGAATATTTAACGCTTGGTCTAGCGCTTAGATATCACCCGCCTCACCCTTTTTCTTCTTCTTTTTTTTTTTGCTTCTTTTTTTTACTGACTTTTAGTGGGCGGCCGAAGATGTACCGCTCAAATCCAAGTGGCTAAAAATTATCCACCTAGACTTCACTTTTGGTAGACTTTGAGGGGAAAGGGCCTTTTCCTTCCCCATAGTGACTAGGGGTGCACAAACCCGACCCAACCCGCCAACCCGCCCCGCACCCGCCCAAATTTACCCGACCCGCACCCGGCCCGCCGATGAACGGGTCGGGTGCGGGTTGTTTTTTTAAAACTCGACTTCTGGCGGGTCGAGTGCGGGTGATAGCTCCTCTCACTCGACCCGACCCGCCCACCCGCCGAAATTTTACACATGTATTTGGCACGCGTGATTCCATCCATCATTCACTTCACTTACTATAACTCGTAAGTCTGTAGAGTGTAGACTGTATCTGTTTCTGTATTGTTTGTTCTTCATCTCTGTTACAGGCGAGACTCGAGAGGCGAGAGGCTTCGATCAGGTAACGTAACACTCTTTCTTCATCTGAAGATTCTGAACTCCCATATCTGTTAGCCAGATTATAGTATCTGTTAGCCAGATTACAAGTAAGTAAGTAACCTAACTCGTTAATATTGTTTCTTGCAGTTGCACTCGAAGAAAAAGTTGAAGAAAACTAGAAATTGAATCAAATTTTACGTCGAAACAAGGAAGTAAATGTAACCCAAACCTTCATTCCCATAAATCACCTTATGTTTTGTATTAATTTGTCACTTGATGAAATTAGAATTTTAGGGTTCAGTAAAATTTGGGGATTTTTTTAGCTGAAGAGCAAAGAACTTCTGTTAGCTTGGAGGATGTAGTGGAGGTGGATACAATTGTCTGTTGTTGAATTGTGTTTTAGTTTATTTCATCGAAGGAATATCGGGGAAAGTTATGCTGGGAGAATTGCCTACGTACTGTGATGGCAAGGTTAAAGGCTTTCATCTTGATGATCTAAGAAAACCCCCTTTTATTTGAGGTAACGCTTTTGATAGATGAATTGTTGATAACTATATCATTTACTCTCATATTGTTGTTTTATATGTTAGTTGTTGGTGGGAATGAGTGTTACTATACTGTATTTGTTCTAGCACTTAGATTTCTTTCTTTCTTTTGGCAGCTAATGCAGTGGGTGTCCGAAACTCATGCTGCTTTTCTTCTATTAGCCAATTATTATGACCTTCATCATTTACATGGTAAGGATGTTGGATGCTTATTAAAGGTGGTGTATTCATCCTTTTGAGTTCTTTTCTAGAATGGATCTCATAAATTAACGGTTGAGTTATTGTTCCTTAACAGTTTGAATGTGACATATCAGTCAAGACCATAGTGAACCAAACTACATTTTCTTCAAACACTTGACAGGCAAGCTTGATCTTGCTACACTTAAAATGCATATCAATCAAACTAGATTGTGGTAAAACAGAACTACTGACATATTTAGGGTATCCAGAACGATGTGTTTCATGTTTTTGATTTTGAATTTCGGTCAGAAGTTAATGTCTGTTTTCTGTTCTTAGTATTCTAGGCCAGGATTCAGTTTTAATGTGTGTATCATGAGTTCCATTGAAGGCTGAGTAGAATCAACGAGGATGTTCATGATCTAAAGTAACTCTCTTCTATCTCTTCTTCTTTTATTTTAATGATTTTCTGTAGTTTGTGAATGAGTATTTCTAATTTTATGTATTTTTAAGTTCTTAATCTGATGTGCAATGTGTTCAGTGTACTTCTCTTGTAGGTATTGGGTAGTTCATGAGTTTCGTTAACTAATTTTCAAAGGTGGGAAGGTCCTTTGAATCAGTTAGCAACAAAAAATAACAGTTGAGTACCAAAACCATATGGGGTAAGCCTCCTTTCATATTCTGTTTTTATTTCAAGTTAACGTAGTCTGATGACCAATTTGGTTGTGTATTTTACTTAATTCATATGCAACAACTTTTGCAGGTAGTATTACAAGATTATCATAATGTAACGTCTTCGTGCAAAGATTTGAGGAGGAGATTGAAAAAGATATATCCTCTCCTACATATAAATCTCTAAAGAGGGCTCTATCCGCTCCGAGGTTGACAACTGTTTTCTAAGGTCTGGTTTTGTTAAGTTTTACTTCTTACTTGGTTTGTTAAACTTCTCCCTTCCTCATCAGCATATTGTATGATTTTTCTCTTTAAGGTTTCAGAAGCATAAGATGTCATATATGGTGGTGATTAATTGTATTACCAAATATCGAGTTTAAATTTTGTGGTATAATTTCTGTAATGTTCTGCTGGCCTGCCCTGATGTTTTCGTCTACTTTCGATTCTTTCTCCTGGTCCCAGATTTTGTTTGAGCTTGTTTGGCCTTTTCTCATTTCAGGTTTGAATTTTTAGTTTGTCAGGAAAGCTTTCTATTGGCCTTGGTAGTGCTTGAGGGTATGGTTTAGGTGCATTGACTTTTTTTTCTTCCTTTTTATGTCACAATAATCTATCACTCTTTAGCCATTGTGGTGTTATGTTTTCCAGAATCCCAGCTTTTGGACTACAGATACAATTAACTGCTTGTGATTTGTAATAAAGATGGTCTTGCTATATATGCAGGATTCACCACAAGTCATGTTATGCCAGTAAAGATTACCTTTTAGTTTCTTTGAGGTTGGCAGTTTGGATCAGCGGGTGACAACGGGTGATCCGCACCCGACCCGCCGTAAAGTCGGGTCAGAACCGACCCGATCCGTTCTACGGCGGGTTGGGTGCGGGTGAGAAATTAGTCACCCGCCAAAATGGCGGGTCGGGTGCAGGTGAGGCCAAACCCGACCCGATCCACCCGATGTGCAGCCCTAATAGTGACACTAAATTTATTTAAATTAGGGAATTTTTAAATTTGGGGTCTCGCTCTATAGCCCTTGGTCTTAGAATTATACTCATGATGACTCCCTTTTTAATTGTTGTTTCAATTCTCTGATATGACGTTGTAGGTTGGACAATCACATCCGTTCTTGTCAACTCAGGTAATTAGATTATCAATCACATTATTTAAATTATTTTACTTACTTGTTCCTCATTTTTATATAATTCTACTTATTCACTGCATAAATTTTCGTGCTGAAGAAGAGTTGTTAGAAGCCTTATACCAACAAGTGGGTATCAAATTTGTCGGTAGCCTAAAAAAATAAAATGTAAAATTAAAGTGGAACTCTATTATTAACGCTGCAGACTTTTTCTTTTAGGGCTGTAATGGATTAAAAGATTTAAAATATGGATAGGGGACCTAACCTATACTAAAAGTCAATAATACCCTTTAATTAGTATTATTATCTCACTACATTTCCTCCATGATAACCTAAATCTAATCTAAATCTAAAAAATAAAATCTGAATCCAAATCTAACTTTTCCTCTTTATCTCTCTTCTTCTTCCTAACCTTCTCTTTTTCATCGATTATCAATAGGAAAAAAAAATCGCCTTGTTTCTCAAGATGAGAAGATCAAGAATGACAAGATCAGAAGACTCGGTTTGAATCCACCATCAAATGATTATGAAACAGGTGTAGTTGTTGATCCACCATCAAATGATTAATTACATTGATTCGGTGAATGAAGAAGTTCAATCACCATGTAATCCTATCGAAATGTCTTCTACTAGGTAAGAATCAAAAACCCATTGTTGATATTAGGTTTTTATTGAATAAATTGGCTTGATTGATGAAGCTAGGGTTTTTTTTTAAAAAAAAATGAACTGTATAGGCTAGGTCGACCACATTTCTCAACCATAAATAATTCTTTACGGCGGGGATAAGATGAACTCCCAGTCGTAGGTTTAATTTACGGTTGGGAAAAGATGAACTCCCAATCGTAAATAGTATCCTGCGTCTTGTTTTTCCTAGCCGTAAGTGAATATAGATTTTAGAGTGTTTGGGTATGTATGTCATTCTTACAGTTGAGAAATCATAACATTCCTAACCGTAAGTCTAGTTACGGTTGGTCGTGCAGTTTTTCCTAGCCGTAATTATAAATGTGAAACTTATTTTTTCCCAATTTTTGCTTGTTTGTAACATTTTTAGGAATCGAACAAAGTGGTTGGTCAAGTACTTGAGCCGTTACATTAAAGTTGGGGAGTCATTAAGTGTTGCAAAACAAAGAACAATTCTACAAGGGCTTAAAGAGATAGCTAGAGAGATAGTTAAACCTGATAAGGATGTCCAAAAGAATATTGTCGTAGTAGATGAATGACTTATGGATTTGTTGAACCTTACTGTTTTTATCTTTTGCTATCTAATACTTACTTTGTTGTAGTGTGGTTGATTATGGATTTGAACATTGCCTTTGTTTTTATTATGAACATGAATTTCTTAATATAACTTGAATGAACGGATTGTAGTTTCTTTTTTATTGTTAAGTGATTCAAGGTATAAATAGCTGAAAAAACTCAACTCAGGGTCACTTACGGCTAGGTGTCCACCAATTTATGTCAGTTTTTACGGTTGGAAATATTACAAAAATCAACCGTAAAAACCTTAGGAGTAGTCTACGACTAGGTTTTTACACTTATCTAGCCGTAAGTGACCCTGAGTTTTCAAAATACAACTAGGTTTTAACACTGACCTAGCCGTAAGTGACCCTGAGTTTTTTACTACGGCTAGGTTTGTGAATAAACCTGACCGTAATTGCCCATGAGGCTTGTTTGGTTTTGGAATTCATAAAATCATTTCATTTATTACATTAAAGGCATACATCAATGAAATAGAATAAATATTTCATAGCGTTACATTAAAGGAAAAGGCATACATCTTTCAAAGCGTTACATTAAAGGAAGAACTAAAGGAAATGAAATAGAATAGATCATTAGATCACACTTAAACACGTAATCATATAGGTTGAAATCATAGGTACTTTCTTCCAAAATACGATAGCAATCCTCATGCTTAAACTTTTTTCCATGGATAGTTTCATATCTGTCGGAGCCATCATTCACTGAAAAAACAAATCAATTGTAAGTTTGTATGTTTGAAAACTATTTTTGATGAACGACTTGTTGATTGACATACTTACTCTTGTCACACTGGATTTGGTGGGATGATCTTCCTTTACATATTTCATTTCCTGTTTCAAAGCTTCTAATCGTTGAAATAACTTCTCAAACCTTTTCTAATGAGTTTGAACGTGCTATCATTAAAATTTCCATCTAATCCCACAAAAATCATAAACATACGGTTCCACCAAGAATCAGATGTCTAATCCATGTTAATGTCTTGATTAACGTCTTGGTTATTTTGGGTAATGTACGCTCTATCGTAGTCGTGCTTTGTGATCGTAACCCACGCTCTAACAAGGGCAACATCTTCTTCGTTAGTGTATGGAGTAACCATATTTAGTGCTTGAAAAGGTCGGGTGAGAATGAGTTGGAAAGGGACGAGTGAGAATGAGAATGAGAATGAGTATGAGAATGAAAAGGAAAGGTGAGAATGAGAATAAAAGGGACATGTTTCCTTTTATAGGCTTTAATTACCCAACAACTACTTTTTCAAAGAAAAAAGTCGTTGGGTGAATCAGTCAAATTCAAAATTCGCAATAACTGCTTCTAGTGTGACTTACGGCTGGATCGAGCACAAAAGCCAACCGTAGCCAACTCAGCTAGTTTGACTTACGCCTGGGTTTACTTAAAAATCTGATCGTAATTTTAGCCTACGTCTAGGTCGATACACCCATTTCCTAGCCGTAAAAAAAATTCAACAAAAGCAATAATTGCTTTTGTTGACTAGTAAACTTTCTCACCAACAACCTGATTTTTAAAAAAATCTAGTCGTTGGGTGTTTCATCTACATCTTGCCAATATTACAAACTCCGGATGAGACAACAAAAGATATATCGCTTCACCCTTTCTCATATTTCTCATGCACTACCGTGTAGTTCGCCTTTTCCCCGAAATAAAATAATTGTTGCATAAGTTCTCTATTTTTCCATTGCTCACTTCTCAATTTTTCTCTTGTATTGTAGATGGTAGTCAAGGTAGATGAGTTATTCTTGTTTAATATCTTCACACTACAAATTATATCAATATGTCTTGCGCGTTGTTGACTCAACACATCTACTAGCTCCCTCTCTTGGGGGTTGAGCCTTGCCACGTAAGGATGTTTGATCAAACTCTCTGGAATTGGGTGGTTATGAAATCTTTATGCCACCTCACTCATAAACCACACTTTCTTGACCAAGTTGTACTTAAATTGAAGCTTAAAAGGGCAACCTCACTTCTTTGTATAATGCACTCCCCTCTTCCTCGTGCCCTTTGGTTTATACACAAAATTATTTTTTTTGATGACTCTTATACTTGCCACTATTCTCGCAAACCATTTGAAAGGAGGTGGGTATTACATGATTGTTTTGAACTATAACACACATCTTTTTCCACCCTTTTTCTCGAGCCCATTTCTTCGCATCTTCTATATGTACCCATTCAAAGTTATTGGTGTAGTGATCACTTGTATCCTCACTCAATACGCTAACAACTGGGGGTTGATCTTCCATTGGTTCATGTATGGGCTCCATCTAAGAAAAATGAAATATAGTCGTAAGAAAAATAGGAAAAACCATCTCAAGACCCTAGTTACGGCTAGGTCGACAACTGAAAACCTGACCGTAACAACTCTTTTACGGCCAGCTTTGGTACAAAAGCTATCCGTATGCGAGCCTGAGTTTTTATTACAGTTGGCATTTCTAGTCGTAGAATTACACTACAACCAGCTTTATTACAATTGCCAATCGTAAGTGACCTTGAGTTTGGTTTACGGCCAGCTTTTCCAGCCATAATGGATAACATTTAATACATTTGATATGCCCATGCACCTACGACTGGGTTCTCATGGGCACGACCTAGCCGTATATATGTTATACGGCTAGGAGTTCTTATTTATCCAGTCGTATATCAAAACGGCTGGGAGTTCATCTTTTCCCAACTGTATATCACTTATACAACTAGAAAACTATAAACTCCCAACCGTAATTAGCCTACGTCTGGGATTTGGGGTTTTCTGGAAGCGAAAAAATCAAACTTTCTACGTACTTTAAGTAATTACATGCAAGAACAACAGTATTGGAGTTAAGTTAGATGTATTCCTGACTAGTTTGAGCTTCATTTTCTTCATATTCTTGGCTTGGATCTTCAAAATCATAGTAAAGTTCATATTCTTGAGTTTGAGTTAAAAACTCTTGATTATCTAGAAAATCAGCCATCTCTGGATCATTATTTTGTTGTATGAATATCTTCTTTGATTTAGAAGAATAGGATTCACCTACCTCATAACTCTTGTTAGATGATAGACACATTTATATGTCTTATTTAATCTCATATTTATAATGCTATTACTCAGTTTCTATATTAATATTGTCATTTTATTGTGTTTGTAGGTATTTTTGGAAGAATAAATAATCACGGAAAAATTGACTTAAAAAGTGTTAAAGGCACCCCATGCGTTTGGTTAAAGGCACCCTTATCTTGGATGAGGGCACCTCTTTCAAGTTCAAATGAGTTTTGGCGGGAGTTCGTGTCTACTCGGCTGTGCAGATTGGTAATATGATTTGAGAGATATTTTTGGAGGAAATTTTCTTGTTTTAAGATAAGGTATTCGTTTTCCTTATTATGAAGAGTTTAAATATGGTTGGGAGACTCGAAAAATCAATAAAATCAAATCAAATATACCTAGTTAAATGTTTCTCGTGAAAAATCAGGGAGGAAGAAATAATCTCGGCAGTTTGATACTCTGTGTAATAAGAATGAGATACTATCTTAGGGTTTACAGCAGCGAGAGTATTATTCTCAAACATTGATAAGGAAACAAAATCAACAGAATTGATTGAGGAGAAGAAAAAAATATTCCCGAGAGATCAATATTTCTGCCAAGATTATTCGCATTAAGAGTGAAGAATTTTTGGGGATTTGGAGTTGATATTTGTTGTATTATAAATAGGGCTGGAGAAGAACAAAGTGTAGAGGATGGCAGAGGCCAGTATCGAGAGAAACAAAATTCAGAAAGAATTATACAAGTCACGTAAGGAAGAAGAAGATGAAGAACATAAGCTCTCCAAAACCGTCGTTTAAAACCGTTACCAATACCTTTATATTTATAAGCTTTTGCAACGGTTTTGTGAACAATTTCTGCGACAGATTAGAGTTTTAATTCAAAAGGAAATTGTGCTTTATCAAATGCACCTAAACTAAGTCGTTGAATCATTGGTTATTTCAATAAGAGTTTTAATGTTTCAGCGACACAACTGGTCAGTTCTTTTCTTTGTAAACTTCTCTAAATCAATAATTTTAATGGATTCTTCTCTATTTTCTTGTGTTTCTTTTTCCATGCTTAGCTAAGAGTCTCATCTAGGATTAGAGAGGGAGTCCTATTGTATCTGCTAGCATGTTATAAATTGTTTTTCTATAATAATTAATTTTTGTCATATTTCTTGATTATAATGATAATAATTTCTTCATGCGTCCTTAACTGCTTCAGTAATTGTTTTAAATATTCTTTTCAGAAATAAGGATATTATAGTGGAGAAAATTATTAATCTTTTGAGAAAAACTAATTGATTTAAATTCCATATTTTCCAAGATGTATTTATTGTGTCCGAATCGTCTTTAGTAATATTTCGAGAAAATTATAGAGAATGGTTGTAAACATCTAGTAAGTATAATTGTGATGAATCTAGAGTCCTAGGCTTTCTTTCATTTGTAAATCAGTTTTATTATTTTCAACATTCTTAATTTAGAATAAAATTACCAAATCAATTTGTCATTAGCACTTGGTTAATTAAAAACTAGACATTGCAATTATGAAATCCTTGTGGAATGAACCGTGCTTGCATACTGTCTCATCGACAGCCATGCTCTTGTGGTATAAATTAAAATTCACATCATTAAAATCACTCATTTGGGTGTTGAAATCAAAATTTCTAGGTTTTCAAAAAAAAAATCTTCTTTTTCTCCACTTCTTTTTCTTCTCCCTCCAAACGATAATTATAATGTTTTGATTTTAGATTCTTATTAACTTTTATCTAATTCGTTAAGCTAATCAACTAACTAACTATTAACTAGTTTAGTATTAACAGTAATTAATCTAGGATATTTTAGGTATTATGAAAAATACTTGGATAAGGGGTATTGGGGTTGGTTACAAGAGATGAACCTATTTTATTATCTTATAAGCCCCTATAAAGCAAGGGATGCAGCCTCAATAATAGGGTTCTTAAAGAAATTTAATAGCTATATTTAATTTTAGAGGTGTACTCAGATTGGTCAATTCTAGCCGTCCTTTATCTTTTCTCGAAGGGAGAAAGGTGAATTTGTCTCCTAATCAAAGGCATCTTTTTATAATATAGATTCTCATGCAAACTTAGACCGGTCAATCCTAGCCATCCTTTATCTTTTCTCGAAGGGAGAAGGATAAATTTGTCTCCTAAACAAAGGCATCTTTTATAATATAAATTCTCATGCGAACTTAGACGTAAATGACATTCAAGATGAGATGATGAGATGAGGACCTCATTAACAAGCATTATGCTCAGCACAATTTGATCATATTTTCTTCTGTAATTGCTTTAGATTAAATAACCTTATATTTTTGTGGGATGATAAGACTTAATTTGGGGCTACACATAAAATAAAATAGTATCATTATGAAGTAATTTCCCCCCGCCCCTTATCCACCTATTTTATATAATGATTAATCCACCCTTAATTAATTAGTGTTAATGTTGATTAATTAGTTAGTTAATATAGGTTATAGATTATATAGTTAATATGTGTTAGAAAATAAAGAAGACCTAGATGATGATTTTGTACCGTCGACGTCCCAGAATCAGTAGATAATGTAATACATTATCCACCGATTATACACTCTGATCTGAAACTCATTACAATCGGAAGTTTCAACGAGATTATTTACTACCGATTAGAATGAATTTCAGTTCAGAATAGAATTTTTTCCAAACTCCGATTTTATTGTTCTTCCATAATCGGTAGTAAGTGTAACCTATTTATCTACCGATTATATCAGTAGCCCCAAAAATATTTTCTCCAAGATTTCGAAAATGTTAAAATGTTTAATTTGTATACTATCACAATCGGTAGTTTAGGCGAATAATTTACTTACCGATTGTCCTAGCAGCCCCAAAAATAAATTTGTCTAAATTTTGAAATTGTAGATATTTTCTACTACCACAATCGGTAGTTGAAGTGAATCCTTTATCTACCGATTATCATAGCATCCCCAAAAATAAATTTGTCTAAATTTTGAAAATGTAGAATTTAGTCCTACAATTATAATCGGTAGGCAGGGGTTTAAATTATCTACCGATTATAATTGTATTTCCTCCAGAAGGTTGAGTAAAATGAACCTAGTATAATCGGTAGTAATTAGATAGGGTTTATCTACCGATTATAGTACTTTCTGAAAAAAACAAATAACATTCCCAGAATCGGTATATTAAGATAAACAGTTACTTCCGATTACAACCAAACTCTGAGAATATATTTAAAAATTTCTCAGAATCGGTAGATAAAGTTAAACAAATTCTTCTGATTACAACCAAACTATGACGAAATATTTTAAAAAAAAATCAGAATTGGTAGATAAAGTTAAACATTTACTTCCGATTACACTTGGACTTAATGAACTCATAGCTTTCAACAAATGTGAATTCTTCTCCTTTCTCCTGATAGTAGTGTGTTTTTGCGAGATCCTCCTACACAAGCATAGAAAAAAAAGAACATAATTCATCAAGTTTACTATGTTATTATTGGAAGATCTTAGAACTTATCTTATATAAAAGATACTTACAAATTGTTGGATCGACAAGCCTAAATGGGTGTGGTTAAAGATCCGTTGTTGTATAGCTATATAATCAGCTATGACATCTTCATGTAGGGTTTCATTATACCATGTTTTGGTTATAGCCAAATCTTTAGCTGAGTCAAATGATCTTGGCCCAGAAGTCTTTATATCCAAATAGTAATGCCCCTCCATCACTTGGTAACCCAGGGATCACGCTTTCTGGAATACCCTTCATCATCAAAGAGGGGTGGGCCAAGTGTGCTCCTTTTTTCTTATTTTCCTTTTTTTTCTCTTTTCCTTTCTCTTTCCCTTCCAGCTATGACATCTTGATTGCTTGTGTTGAACTTTTGTAAATTATCTAACTTCAAAGTGGTCAAGGAAACAACACAGGAGATGGTCTCATTGACTTTTGGGAAAATGTATATTTCAAAGCTCATGGTCTCATGGTACGTAAATTACTTATGTTATTAATGTTTTTAAGATTTATTACTAAAGACTCAACCAACATTTATTTTCATATGTGAATAGCAAAAATAAGGTCAAAAGAAAGCACTTGCATTGGCAGAGTCTATGACTCCATGCCTAAGTAGAGGTGATGTGATGACGTTTGACCAATTAAAGAACCTGCAAGCCAAAATTGGGAAGCTTCATGAAGCAGACGAAGATGAGACGGTTCGAAGCTTAAAGAGGAGTAGAGCCGGTACAAGAGATGCGACTACTAGCCGAAGAGATCCGCAACCTAGTGACGAAGGGACACATGATGAAGCCGAGGATATGCAATGTGGTGTTCGTACTCGTGGCGGTCGTGTTGGTGTTCGTACTCGTGGCGGTCGTGCTGGTACTCGTACTCGTTATCCTTCGACCAAAAAAAGAGTTCGTCAAACTGATCGATATAACCCTCCTCCTTCTCCCTAACTCTATTTTTATTATAACAATTGCGTCAAACTAAGGGTTTTTTTTGTGAGTGTATTATAACTTTAGTTAGAATGTATGAAAAAGTTTTTATCTTAAATTTGTCTAGCTAAATTTCATGTTTTATTTACAAAAGTTTTAAGTTGGAAACCAAGCAAAGAAGAAATCAAGTCAAAAACAAAACAAATGATTATTTACGGTTGGGTTTTGGCTGAAAACCCAACCGTAAAAATATCAATAGGAAAAAATGTCAGTTTTACGGTTGGGTTATTGAGTCAAAACCCAGCCGTAAAACTGACATTTTTTTCATGGAAGACTTACGGTTGGGTTTTCATCCAAAACCCAACTGTAAATATTCCTGGATCATTCAAAATTGAATTCTATTACTTGTGTTGTTTTCGTTTTTTGTTTGTTTGAATGACCTAATTTACCTTCAATCTAGTTAAAATGATTGAATAAGTTTAAAATTTTGATTTTTAAACCCAAATTTGACTTTAAACTCAATGCTCCAAAGGATGTTTTACCTCTTCTAAATCATCCATCTCAGAAGACTGTCTAATAACGTTAAAGACATTTAGCTCAGTGGTCATATTACCAAAAGATATGTTCATGAGTCATGTTCTACAGTTGATGACAACATTTGATGTGGCTAAAAATGGGCGACCTAAAATCACTGGTATTTGAGCATTTTGGTCCTGAACATGCTGGGTATCTAGAACAACAAAATCCACCAGATAAATGAACCTATCAACCTCAATAAAAACATCCTCTATGATACCACAAGGGACTTTGACAGACCCATCAGCTAACTGCAGTGCCATTTTGGTCGAATTCTGTGATGGACCGGAAAATTTTTGCTTCCAATGGGTCGGGTTTCGGTCCATTAGGCCAGCTACAACTTCCCAATTTACCACTCGAAAAACCATATTTTTAAATTCTTCGAACCAATTCGATCTTACCAAGAAAATGTTCATCGATTTTTCTCAAACTGCTTTATAAGCAGGCAAACCTAATCTTTATATATTTTCTTGATTCATCGAATCCGTCAAAGTGCGTTACAGTTTTTGATATCATTTCTGACATCTATCGATATCGAAAGACGATATGAATAGCGGTATTTGGTAACAATCATCTCTTATAAAATACCAAACTTATATTTCACGGATCATCGAATCCTACATATGATATCCATCATTTCATTATGAAGATATAATATCTTTTGCCAGAGTAGTTGGATACTAGTCACCGTTACAGCTAATGGTCTTCCGGGTTGCCACTCGTAAGTGGGAGCTAGCAGGCCTGACAACACACACCGTTCCAGCGACGGGTGGGGATGATCAGTCCCGTTGTCTACCACCGTTCCAGCGACGGTCTTCCGGATAGCCACCTGTAGGTGAGAGCCCCAGTAGGCCTGGCAATTCACAATACTAGGTCAAGCTCAACCGACTATCTTTTTCAAATGATATGAACTACTCAAAAGAGTTAGTAATCATTTGTAGATGGATGGTATGAACTGCCACTATAAGCAATAACCATCCCTTCTCAGATGATATAAATTGCCTCTAAATGGCAACAACCATCTCCAAGTCTCATTTGGTGATGTGAATTGGCATCCAACAATCACCCTTCATTTCTCATTAGATGACATGAACAACCTCCAAGAAGTTGCAATCATCTCTCAAGGTAGTATGAACAGCCAGTACTGCAACTACCTCTTACTGCCAAGGTTACAATCATCTCTGAATGGATGGTACGAACTGCCAAGCAGCAACCAACCCTTTCCCAAAGATATGAACAACCTTAAGCAGTTGTGCTGAACCGCATAACGGTTGCCTACGTACCTTCTCCGTTGCTCGAAGGGATCAAACACGAACGTAGTTCGTCTCTTACGCAGTTATATGAACTGTCTGTCGCGACGGTAATAATCTCTTAGATAGTATGGACTACCTTCAATAGTAGTAACTATCTCTACTAAATAATATGAACTGTAATTTAAGTAGCAATCATTTCTTGCGATGGATAGTATGACTTAAGTAGCAATAACTATCCTTGTACAATAATATATTAACTCCTGTAAGATTGTAGCTTGTTTGAACTGCATGTTACAAGGCATTAACACATTCCAAAAATATAATCAACAAACGAAATCCATTATCTACATATAACGCCAGATACGAAGTACAGTAAAATTCACCAATTTCCTATATGTAATACTAGCACACATGATCATGCTTTAGGAGTCTGTATACTGTACTAATATGATATGGAGTGAGAGACCATTTTCATTCGGTCTCAACATTACAATGTACAACACAATGATTCCCAACAACCACCCATATAGGAAATTAAAATATTGGAATCAACCCTTTGAGGTAACCAAATATATCAACCGAAAGGTGCTGATACAACATTTACATTTAGAATTGAAGTCTCAATAGATATAGTCATATGTGTTTTCGCCAAGATATTAAGAAAATGAGATTATGCCTAACAACAATAAACACGACAGATAAACCTGTTAGGGATGCCAAAGAGTAAGAGTAGCTATGGACGGAGTGCTACAATCCCAATGAGTACAATAAAATAGAGTGAATTTCAATATGTTCATGTACGAAGAGGAGGTGGTGACAAATAAATCTAATGCCACCGGATATGGAACAATGAGATTTCATTATACAAGCTACAAAGTGATAAAATCAAAAGAAGTACCAACACTCCAACATACCAAAACAGTTTAAAGTATCAAGTGATACCATCATTATTCACTAACAACTGCGCTCCTTCCCATAATCACCAATGAAACTTCACAGGATTAACCGACAGGATGCCAAATTAAGTGGCGATAAGTCACTAATCAACCAACACTATATTCCATTAACTAACCATCTTGTCACACATATATTTCAAGAATTATGAATGTATGAATACCAACATAAACCAAGTTTATTCAATACACGTTTTTCAACTGTCAACTTCTCATATTAGAAGGAATGTATCTCATTATCATTTTTACAAAGTGAATCATGAGAAAGCAGAAAGGAATTACACCATGAGAGAAAGATTTACATGACAAGTTCAGGAGCCATGTGAAAATCCAACTGTACATATATAGATAGAACTCTATACACATATTTTCAAGACGTAACGGAAAACTAACCTACCCTTGTCTTGATAACCAGGCCTTAATTAGTATTTTTAAAGAAATCAATTCAACATACCAGTTGGAGGATTCAGAAGTAACAAATTATAAAATTCTACTTTACCACCTTAATTCACATAAACTTTAATAGCCAAATGGACGATACAATCTGCTCTTATACTAAATTAAACATGATTCCATAGACACACCAATTGCATGCCATCGGTACTCACAAGCACGATAGCTATTGTGGACCTGACCTCACAACAAATAGTTTAACACGGAATAGCTTCGACGAATAACAAGTTATCAAATAAGAATTCAGCTCTTAAATACGCACCAACACATTCAATTTATCTCTACAGGTGCAATATATAATATCAACTATACAAAACATTCAAATTTCTCAATACATTCAAACATAACACAAGACTTCAACCATATACATGAAAATTCAGGAATATGTCCTGGGAACATAGTCTGTTGTACCTATCAAAAACATGTCTTATACTTGTAGGAACATGATGAAATGTTAACCATACATTTAAAACTACATCAGGGACGTGCTATAAAAATTTGAACTGAAAGTGACGGTTAGATATCAAGTAATGACAGATTCTATATGCACAGTTCAGGCTGCAATCCTACAGTCGAATATGAAGAACATTGCCTATCAGGGGTAGTTCCCAAGATCAACTTGCTTTGAAATTTCTACAGTAGTATCATCATGTAAATGGGTTTATCATATCCAAAATAAACTAATTTTGTTCAAACTAACTTCAAAACTAGAGGTATCAAACCTATCCATGTTCTAACCAAATTATGTACCTAGAGACTCTGTAACACAGCTGTTTTGGGTACCTACAGAGATCATAACTTCATGAAAATTTTACAGTAATTCACCTACATGGATATAAATATCATATTAAAATTTCAGCTTTATCTGATAAGCGGATGATGAGAAAAATTACAAACAGTGGAATGTCCAGAGTCTGAATTCAGCACACAGCGTTTTCAGTTTATTCAATCTTTGCAGTAGTATATGACCTGATCTTCTTGAAATTTTGATCGTATAATTATGACTTAATTAATCAAAACATACTAAAATTTCATCATGTTCCAACGGCTGGATCTAAGGATATCAATAAAACAAGAACAAAGATTTTTAGTGTTACAAGAAAAAAAGGAAGTGAGCAAATCTCCATTACAACCTGAATCTGGGTCAAACTACACAAACCCATTCAACCATTTACCATGAATATGACATTACCAACAAATTTGGTGAAAACCCTAATATTGAAATTAGGTGCTCTAGCATACCAATTTACACAAAATTAAGCTTGATATTTCTGAAATTACTATAATGAGAAGTTATTTCATGCTTTCATACAACAAAAACTCTATGAAAATCCAAACTGGCAAGAACCCTAATTTCTCTGTTTTTCACAATTTAAATTCAAGGATTTAATTGTAACAAAAATACCTGATTAAGACATGCATCAAGTGCAACAACATAAACCCACCGATTGATAATAATCACATCGCTCAATTTAGTGAAAACCATTTGCTTCAAACCAACTTCTTCGAACAAGAAGAAAAAATGGAAAGGAAGAAAGAAGAAGAAGTTTTCAAAAATAAGAGAAGTTTCTGTTTTTATTTTTAACATCCAAAATCAAATTTACTCTACTACCCCTGATGGGTCTTATGGAAAACATGTGTCCAACATGATCCAAAACATTTGGTGTCTACTAGTCATGCATATTAATATTGCTAAGGGATAACCTAAGAGTGTTAAAGGCCCTTGAATATTGGAATTCAGGCACTCTAAGGGTTTGGCTAAGGCAGACTCTCTATTTAGGCACCAAGACTTATTATAGAGGCAACCTAGAAATACTTGAATATTAGAGTTGTATGCACTCTAAGTCCAGAATTTAGATAAGGGGTTTAATTAAACCCGATAAAAATGTTTGGGGTCTCACGGTTTCAACTTACCAAGACCTAACTGTATGTACATATGATACGGGAGTAAGTTAACACTAGCTCCTAAGTCAAGCAATGCCTTATCAACTATATGATTACCAACCACACAAGATATGGTGGGGCATCCAGGGTATTTATATTTAGGGTGTTTGGTTCAGAAGGATTGAACTTACTTGACCATCTAAAAAGGATTTCTTATGTACATTAAGCTTCCGATTTCGTGTACAAAGATCTTTAAGGAACTTGGCATAAGCAGGCATTTGCCTAATTGCTTCTAATAACGAAATGTTGATGTTCACTTGCTTAAATATTTTCATTATCTAGTTGAAAGTCGATTTCTTCTTTTTTGGAACTAACAACTGTGGGTATATGGTTTTAGGCACAAAGGTAGTCCTATAAGAAACTGTATTTGACTCTTTAGAGAATGTTTCAGTCTCTTCAGCTAATGGCTTTCTTGGGAAGTAGAGGGTGGTACTACAATATGGGTATGGTTACCTTGTTGTCAACTAGATTTCCACTCCTAAGGGTTGTAACAGAGTTTACATGATTGAACAGTTTCTCTCCAGAAGATGCTTCATGAACTCCTCTAGGATTGGGTTGTGTCTGACTAGGAAACTTATCTTTTTTTCTCAAAGACTCATTCAACTAACTAACCTGATTTCGTAAATCGAAGATAGCCTGAGAGTTAGCATGAGCCATATCTTGTAAACTTTGTTCGATAGATTGCTGAAACTTTACAGTGCTCAGAGTTAATGTCACGGACCGGAAAATTCCGCCTCCGGCACTATGTGCTGGGTAAGCTAGAACTCCCTGATGCGCGGCTTAAAAGATAGTAACCGGACCTTAAAGCTTAACTTCTCTCTCTCATATGCAGGTATATTTGCCTTTCCAAGATTGTTTTGCAAGCATGAACTTGAAACGTAGTTTCCATAACATTTCAACTCACCCTTATTCTACAAAGGGTACATGACCATTAAAGACAATGGTGAATACCTTTGGCAAGCATAATATAAATACGATCATTGTCTAGGACTAACTCATGCCTTGGACTAGCACCTAAGCTATTTCAAGCCTAATTTTTTGGTTCATCAATTCTGCTTCGACCATGCGCTGGTGTTTTGCACTGGTCTTGCTCTTGCCAATGGTACAACAACCAGGCATATTCCGTTCATACCGTATGGCTTGATTGGAAGTATAATCATCCATCAAATGGAATGAAACTACCTCATCAAGTGCAGTAACAATCATCTTTTGCATAGCATTACCGAGCCAGATGATATGAGTTACCAAAGCGTCACAAACATCTCCCAAATTAGATGATATGTGCGACGAGATGCTGCACCTCAATGCATTGCATTGCGGCTGCCTACATACCCAACCCGTACCTTGAAGGGATCAAGCATGACCGTAGTTCATCAAATGTATCAATTCGAAAAGAACAAGCAACTTAAGCTTACTAAGGTAAAGCCAACATCAATTCAAACTTCATTGCAAGGCCAAAGGCCAAGCAAAGCCTAGATCGTATAGGACGAAGGAATTTCGCAAGGTATGCACTAGTTTATGCATAAATATCTCTATTTACTATGCAAATATGCATTCTCGAGTACGCAACACGACTGAATGATGCTTTCGCATAATTCAAGCTTTATGGTCCAAGCTACAAACATATTGATGCTTAAGTATCAAGGATGCTCCAACGTATATGCCACATCGCATATATATGTGCATTACCGCTCATGCACATTCAAGCTTTATCGTTTAAGCTATAAGCATATTGATGCTTAAGCATCAAGTATGCTCCAACGTATAGGCCATATCGCATTTATATATGCATTACCGCTTATGCACATTCAAGCAAAGCTCCCTCCCTATATATGTTTTATTCGTATTTTTACAAATAAATAAAAGAAAGGGAAGTGACATCCATCGACTGCACTTTAGGAAAATACACCAACTGGTTGGCGCCTCTAGGAAAAAACGCCAACTGATTGGCGCCACTAGGCAAATCCGCTAACTGGTTGGCGCTTCTAGGCAGATCTGCTAACTGGTTGGTGCTTCTAGGCAAATCCGCTAACTGGTTGGCGCCTCTAAGCAAATCCGTTAACTGATTGGCATGGCTAAGCTAAACCGTTATCTGGTTAGCATATCTAAGGCTATTTCGCTTCCTGGTTAGCATAGCCAAGCATCATCGATTTCCAACCAACACCTCTTACCTATATATGTTTTATTTGCATTTATACAAGTGGATCTAAGGAGGATATATGATGTTCATATACTGCACTTTCTAGTGATGCATTCTCGGTCATGCATCACGGCATAATAGTGCATTAGCCCTATGATGCGCTTTCGGGTACTCCACATAGGGTCAGTGATGCATTCTCAATCATGCATCACGGCATAATAGTGCATTAGCACTATGATTCATTCTCGGGTATGCATCATCGGTTCAACAATGCATTCTCAATCATGCACCATAGCATAATAGTGCATTAGTACTATGATGCATTCTCGGGTACGCAACGTTGGTTTAGTGATGCATTCTAAATCATGCAACATGGAATAATAGTGCATTAGCACTATAATGCATTCTCAGGTATGCAACATTGGTTTAGTGAAGCATTCTCAATCATGCATCACGGCGTAATAGTGCATTAGCACTATGATGCTCTCGCGGATACGTGATATTAGTTCGGTGATGCATTCTCAATCATGCATCACGACATAATAGTGCATTAGCACTATCATGCATTGATATGCAACATAGGTTCAGTGATACATTCTCAATCATGCATCACGGCATAATAGTGCATTAGCACTATGATGCTCTTGCGGATACGCGATATTGCTTGGATGCATTCTCGGATGCGCAACATTGGTTCAGTGATGCATTCTCAATCATGAACCATATCATAATAGTGCATTACCACTATGATGCATTCTCGGGTACACAGCGTTGGTTTAGTGATGCATTCTCAATCATGCATCACGGCATAATAGTGTATTAGCACTATAATGCATTCTCGGATATGCAACATTGGTTCAGTGATGCATTCTCAATCATGCATCACGGCATAATAGTGCATTCACACTATGATGCTCTCGCGGATACGCGTCAAGGCCATGTGTGCCTTTCTCAGGTAAGAGTCATTTTTGACTTGTGATGCATTCTCGAATATGCATCACGCGTAATAGGGCCTTAACACTATAATTCAAGGTCAAGGCATCCATACCCTGATGCAATCCTAAGTGATCTTTATAAGCTTAGGGTGAAGCTTCATCCCAGGTCATGACGCGCCCCTGAGTAAGTATCATACGAAAAATTATGGGTGTTACATTCTTACCACCTATAAAAAAATTCGTCCCCGAAATTCAACTTTAATCTAAAACTATTGTGGACAAAATTCATCGATTTGAATTTCTTGCGTCTCTGTCCCATAGATGCACAGAAATCCTGCAAGGGTCTAATGTTTGTTAATGAACACAAATTAGAACCTTCGGAATATGCATTCCATTCTGTATATCCCGAAATCCTAATAGGGTTCGTAGTTGTCGTAAACGCCGATTAAGACCTTCCAAACATACGTCCCATAAAATATGTTCGAGGATCAGAAAAAAAATTACAACTCTACCAAGAAAATAAATTTGGATCCCTAAACATGTGTCCCATTCCACATGCTCAAGAATGCTAAAGGATTTACTCAACACGAGATCTCAAGTGGTTGTCCCATAACATACACATAAGAATCTCAAAAATTTACAAGAGTTGAAAGGGTTATCGAATATGGCAAGCAATATTGTACTTAGTACTATGAGGACAAAATTCAATTGCCAGAGCAGTCGAATGCAAGCCTACTGTTACAGCTAACGGTCTTCCAGGTTTCCACTCGTAAGTGGGAGCTAGCAGGCATGGCAACACACACCATTCCAGCGAAGGGTGGGGACGATCAGTCCCATTGTCGACCACCGTTCCCACGACGGTCTTCCGGGTTACCAACGGTATGGTAAAAGAGTCTAATAAGGCCTGGAAAATTCATAGTACACTTGAGCGCGCCCAAATATCAACGAAGTAACTATCGTAGTACTTACAATTTTTCTTACCACGGGCGCTTGTCCTGATTGTCCAATACAGACTTACAAAGTAACTGGCCTAGCAGTCACAAACTCTTCTTTTTTGCGTAACAGTTGGCCTACTCTTCCAACTTTTCCCCTTTTTCTTTTGAAGGAACAATTCTGTAGCCGCATTACTAACACTCACTTGACGAGTCCAAAACGCACAGTCCCTAGTGTTTTCTCGGAACTTGCTCTGATAACATTTGTCACGGACCGGAAAATTTCACCTCCGGCGCTATGCGCTGGGCAGGCCAGAACTCCCCGATGCGCGGATTAAAAGATAGTAATCAGACCTTAAAGCTTAACTTCTCTCTCTCATATGCAGGTATATTTGCCTTTCCAAGCATGCTTTGCAAGCATGATACTCGAAACGTAGTTTCCATAACGTTCCAACTCACCCTTATTCTACAAAAGGTACATGACCATTAAAGCTAATGGTGAATGCCTTTGGCAAGCATCACATAAATACGATCGTTTTCCAGGCCTAACTCGACTAGCACCTAGGCCATTTCAAGCCTAATTTTTTGCTTCATCAATTATGCTTCGACCATGCGCTGGTGTCTTGCACTGGTCTTGCTCTTGCCAATGGTACAGCAACCAGCCATATTCCTTTCATACCGTATGGCTTGATAGGAAGTATAATCATTCATCAAATGGAATGAAACTACCTCATCAACTGTGGTAACAATCATCTCTTATGTAGCATTACCGAGCCAGATGATATGAGTTACCAAAGTGTCGCAAATATATCCCAAATTGGATGATATGAGCGACGAGATGCTGCACCTTAATGTATTGCATTGCGGCTGCCTACGTACCCAACCCGTACCTTGAAGAGATCAAGCATGACCGTAGTTCATCAAATGTGTCAATTCGAAATGAACAAACAACTTAAGCTTATTAAGGCAAAGACAATATAAATTCAAACTTCATCGCAAGGCCAAAGGCCAAGCAAAGCCTAGATCGTATAGGCCGAAGGACTTTCGCAAGGTATGCACTAGTTTGTGCATAACTATCTCTATCTACTATGCAAATATACGTTCTCGAGTACGCAACATGACTGAATGATACTTTCGCATAATTCAAGCTTTATGGGCCAAGCAACAAACATATTGATGCTTAAGCATCAAGTATGCTCCAACGTATAGGCCACATTGCATATATATGTGCATTACCGCTCATGCACATTCAAGCTTTATCGTTTAAGCTATAAGCTGATGTGAGTTTAATTTAATGGTAAAAAGGGTTTGATTCTCACACTTGTGAAGATTCGATTTCTATACCTAATTTTAATGACTAAAAATAAAGAAGATTAGAGCAAACTTGATTTTAAATTGATGGGAGGAACTAGGGTTAGGGATTCCACTATAACCAATATTTCAAGTGATAAAATCTTACAATTCTTGTATTCAACTTATTCTAAATATTGCCAAAGTTAGGTTTTTAAAAGAATAATTGTAAACCAAAAGTATGAGACATCAAAAGTTTAAAACTAAGCATGACCCATCAAAAGAAAACACAATTATTGGAGAAAAACCATTTTTTTTTCAATTTAATTCAAAGCAATTAATAATAAAATAATTATAAAAAATAGATAAAATAGAAGTTACCACTTAATTATTAGAGAAATAGCTTCCTCCGTCGCCCTAGTGATGATGATTAGCTCATTGTATTGGAAACACCTTCAAAAATATATTTCACATCTCAAAAAGTACTTCAATGGTGAAATAATAGTAACACAGGAGAACAGAGACGCTTATAAGTGTTACAGAGAAGTGTTCTCTGCGTTACAGAAGAAGGAAAAGGAAACAGGAGAAAATAACGGACTTAAGGTGCAGCAGAAATAGGACTGCTTCAGGGACTGCGCCAGGGACACTTTCTGAGCGCCTTATGTTCTTCGCCTTCTTCTTCACCAGCAGAACTCGGGTTTTCCTGGAAAAAAAATTCTATGTTGCGGCCCTTCCTGATAGCTTTGTCTTCGACTCTCTTTGCTTTATATAACATTAGTAAACCCTAGAGATCCTTCTTAACCGATAAGGACTACAAATATCCAAATCATACTTTAAATCCCTTTAACCAATTCCCGGGTGAAAAAGGATTCACCGGCAAAAATCTTGACTGTCAACCATTTTTTTCGGCAGAATTAATCCTACTTGACGTGTTTTGTTATCTTTTGAGTGTTTGAACAATTTGAGATACCAAGAACACATTTAAAATCCTTAAAACTTGGTTAATACAATCGTACAGAAACTTGCTCACGCAACCAAAGTCTTCCTGCCATTTTCGGTTTCAAATTCAAAGAAGGGGTGCCCCCAATCCAAGAGTCGGGTTCCTTTATCAATTCTCCTCGGGTGCCTTTAGTAATTTTTCTGGATGCCTTTATCAACTTTTCGAGCCGATTTTTCCGCAAATGTTTATTTCTCAAAAATACCTACAAAAACACAAAAAATCATAAAAAGTACAAAACCGAACACTATCAAAATAGATAATCGAGCGCAATTTAGACACAAAAATGTGTCTATCAAATACCCCCAAACTTGTTATTTGCTAGTCCTCGAGCAAATCTAATAAAATAAAATAAAATAAAATCCTAACTCACTTTATCCCGACTACATTTAGCATATGTAATAAGCCTTTAAACCCCTAGGTGTCCCTAGTGGACGAGTTTTGTCTCGTGAGGATTTACAAGAGGTATACCCACAAAACCTTTACTCCAAATTTTAGCTACTCGTAAATGATTGAGGATAGACACCAAACAAGCTATTTAGTTGGCATACTAAATTCTTCGACTATGGGAATCATTACCCTATATGAGTCCAACTGATGTACACGAGTTTTTACTTAAGCATACTAAAATTCATATATAAGAAAACAAAGCTCTACTCAGATAGTCGTTCAACCACAATACTCAGAATCTATCAAAGTTCAATCACATGAAAAGATTTAGAAGATGGAAATAGACAAAATGAAGTTTGCGCGTGTTCTCTAAGGTGAACGGTGTTTCCCATATCTGTCTGAAGGTCAGTACCAGGATGAATCCTAATGGATTGAGATACATGGTCTTAATTGTAATACTAATATCGATTCAAATGGTATATACAAGGGTCCCAGCGATAGATTTATTAAAAATAAAACAATTATTAAATGAACTAACAACATGATTGGATCAAATTGAATCTAAGCGCATGGTCCTTATCATCATCTTACATAATAGTTCCCATGGATCCTGCGTTCCACGCTTGCTTAGGCGACGGAGACAGGGAAACAAACACATATTGCTATCAAGGTGTCAATACTCGATTTTTTTTTCTTTTTTTTTCTTTTTTTTTTCTTAAAATAAAGTCAAAATAATCTCAAACACTCTACTCCATCCTGAAGGTGATAACAATTCGATATTGGTGCCCCACCAAATCACTTAGAAAAACACAAAAATTGTAAAAATAAAAACAGAAGGTGATATGGTCGAGATAGACTCCGAGATATGGTGACAACTATCATGTTATTTCTAACACCTGAACTATGTTCTTTTATGAATAAACCATTTAGCTGGGCACACCAATTCCTATAGAAAAAAAGCTAAATTTCCATCACGACATAATAGTCCATTAGCACTATAATGCATCCTCGGGTACGCAACATTGGTTCAGTGATGCATTCTCAATCATGCATCACGGCATAATAATGCATTAGCACTATAATGCATTCTCGGATATGTAACATGGGTTCAGTGATGCATTCTCAATCATGCATCACAGTATAATAGTACATTAACACTATGATGCTCTGAATGTAACACCCGTAATTTTTGCATGACGCTTACTCAGGGACGCATCATGACCTGGGTTGAAACTTCGCCCTAAGCTTATAAAGCTCACTTAGGATTGTATCAAGGTGTGGATGCCTTGACCTCGAATTATAGTGTTAAGGCCCTATTACGCGTGATGCATATTCAAAAATGCATCACAAGTCAAAAAATGACTCTTTCCAGGGAAAGGCACACATGGCCTTGACGCGTATCTGCGAGAGCATCATAGTGCTAATGCATTATTATGCCATGATGCATGATAGAAAATACATCACTGAACCAATGTTGCATACCTGAGAATGCATCATTGAACCAATGTTGCATATCCGAGAATGCATTATAGTGCTAATGCACTATTATACCGTGATGCATGATTGAGAATGCATCACTGAACCAATGCTGCATACCCGAGAATGCATCATAGTGCTAATGACTATTATGCCGTGATGCATGATTGAGAATACATCACTTAACAAATGTTGCGTATCCGAGAATGCATTATAGTGCTAATGCACTATTATGCCGTGATGCATGATTGAGAATGCATCACTGAACCAATGTTGCATATCCTAGAATGCATTATAGTGCTAATGCACTATTATGCCATGATGCATGATTGAGAATGCATCACTAAACCAACGTTGCGTACCCGAGAATGCATCATAGTGTTAATGTACTATTATGTCGTGATGCATGATAGATAATGCATCACTGAACCAATGTTGTGTATCCGCGAGAGCATCATAGTGCTAATGCACTATTATGCGGTGATGCATGATTGAGAACGCATCACTGAACCAATGTTGCATACCTAAGAATGCATTATACTGCTAATGCACTATTATGCCGTGATGCATGATTGCGAATGCATCACTGATCCTATGTGGAGTACCCGAGATCGCATCATAGTGCTAATGATCTATTATGTCGTGATGTATGCCTGAGAATGCATCACTAGAATGTGCAGTAGATGAACGTCATATATTCTCCTTATATCTACTTGTATAAATGCAAATAAAACATATATAGGGAGGAGGTGTTGGTTGGAAATCGATGATGCTTATCTATACTAACCAGGAGGTAAAATAGCCTTAGCCATGCTAACCAGATGGCAGTTTAGCTTAGCTATGCCAACCAATTAGAGGATTTTCCTAGAGGCACCAACCAGTTAGCGGATTTTCCTAGAGGCACCAACCAGTTAGCGGATTTGCCTAGAGGCGCCAACCAGTTGGCGTTTTTGCCTAAAGTGCAGTCGATGAATGTCACTTCCCTTTCTTTTATTTATTTGTAAAAGTGCGAATAAAACATATATATGGAGGGAGCTTTGCTTGAATGTGCATGAGCGGTAATGCACATATGCGATGTGGCCTATACGTTGGAGCATACTTGATGCTTAAGCATCAATATGCTTGTAGCTTAGCCCATAAAGCTTGAATTATGCGAAAGCATCATTTAATCGTGTTGCGTACTCGAGAACGCATATTTGCATAGTAAATAGCGATAGTTATGCGCAAGCTAGTGCATACCTTGCGAAAGTCCTTTGGCCTATACGGTCTAGGATTTGCTTGGCCTTTGGCCTTGCGATGAAGTTAAAATTTATGTTGACTTTGCCTTAATAGGCTTAATTTGCTTGTTCCTTTCGAATTGACACTTTGATGAACTACGATCATGCTTGATCCCTTCAAGGTACGTGTTGGGTACGTAGGTAGCCGCAATGCAATGCATTGATGTGCAACAGCTCGTCGCTCATATCATCTAATTTGGGAGATGTTTGCGACGCTTTGGTAACTCATATCATCTGCTCGGTAATGCTATGCAAGAAATGATTGTTACCGAACTTGATGAGTTAGTTTCATTCTATTTGATGGATGATCATACTTCCTATCAAGACATACGGTATGAAAGGAATATGCCTTGTTGTTGCACCATTGGCAAGAGAAAGACCAGTGCAGGCTCCATCGCATGGTCGAAGCAGAGTTGATGAAGTGAAATACTAGGCTTGAAATGGCCTAGATGCTAGTCCAAGGCATGAGTTAGTCCTGGAAAATGATCGTAATTATGTGATGCTTTCCAAAGGCATTCACCATTGGATTTAACGGTCATGTTACCCTTTGTAGAATAAGGGTGAGTTGAAACGATATGGAAACTACGTTTCGAGTATCATGCTTGCAAAACATGCTTGGAAAGGCAAATATACTTGCATATGACAGCGAGAAGTTAAGCTTTAAGGTACGGTTACTATCTTTTAATCCGTGCATCGGGGAGTTCTGTCCTGCCCAACGCATAGCGCCGGAGGCGGAATTTTCCGGTCCGTGACAAATGGTATCAAAGCAAGTTCTGAAAAAACACTAGTGACTGTGCATTTTGGGCTCGTCAAGTGAGTGTTTGTAATGCGACTGCAGAATTTTTCCTTCAAAAGAAAATGGATAAGGTTGGAAGAGTAAGACAACTGTTACGCAAAAAGAAGAGTTTGTGACTGCTAGGCCAGTTACTTTCTAAGTCTGTGTTGGAAAATCAGGCCAAGCGCCTTTGGTAAGAAAAATTGTAAGTACTACGATAGTTACTTCGCTGATATTTGGGCGTGCTCGAGTGTACTATGAATTTGCCAGGCCTTATTAGACTCTTTTACCATACCGTTGGTAACCCGGAAGACCGTTGTTGGAACGGTGATCGACAATGGGACTGATCATCCCCACCCTTCGATGCCTGCTAGCTCCCACTTACGAGTGGAAACCTGGAAGACCGTTAGCTGTAACAGTAGGCTTTCATTCGACTGCTCTGGAAATTGAATTTTGTCCTCACAGTACTAAGTACAATATTGCTTTCTGGTCCATGACAGTTAACATGGAGAGAGACTCTTCTAAACTCATGATTCTCTTATCTGACGGGTTCTGAAACTGGGCTAGACCTGAAGGATTCTTAGTATAGACAAAACCTGAGGGATCCTGAGCATTACTAGACTGACCTTGATTTTTCCCTTAGACCAGGAAAAATTTGGATGGTTTCTCCAACTAGGGTTATAGGTTTGTGAATATGGGTCAAATTTCTGACGGTTTTCAAAACCAGAGTTGTTATATAAAGCATGGGCTTGCTCTTCTTATCTAGCATGGTTTGGCCCATAATTTATCTCTAAGGCCTCTAGATGCCTCAGGATATCTGGCCCATTATCTACTCTATCGACCCTATGGATAAGATTCATAGATATTTATGGATCTCTCATTGAATCCCATTGCCTAGTTTTCTTAGCTAACTCGATGAACGAGTCAAAACATTTATCTGGGTCTTGAAGGGTGAATTCTCCACCACTCATTGTTTCTACGTGCATACAGGTATCACTATCCAGGCCCTCATATAAAATTTGGGCCTCTTGGGCTTTCTCAAATCCGTGATGTGGACAGTGGTATAACAATTCATTAAACCATTCAACATAATCGTGTAGGTTTTTACCTAATTTTTGCTTATAGGTTTGAATAGACTGACGAACATCAGAAGTCTTATGATGTGGGTAGAATTTCTTAACAAAAGCCTCTACAAGACCATCCCAGGTGTTGATTGTTTTAGAAAGAATAAAATGATACCACTCCTTGGCTTTATCATCAAGGGAGAAGGGAAACAAACGCAAACTAAGCACATCTTTGGAGATATTCGGATAACTCATTGTTTCACAAATCATTCTGAAATCTCCTATGTTGGTATACGGGCTCTCATTCTCTAACCTCCTAAATGTACGAAGCATGCCAATTGTCCCAGGTTTTTAAATTTGAGAGTAGTGGATGGGATAACTACTCCTGGGTCACGTACTACTCTAGAAGGATTCATACGATCCCCTAGGGTCTTGTTTACCTGGACCTCATTCTCATTATTACCACTCATTTTATATAAAACGGATGTACCACCTAAATCCGTGTAACGGGTCGGACTTAAACAAAAAAGGTCATTTTCTTCAAGTCTATCTCCTACACGAATCCAACGAGGCATACAAAAGCGAGAATACAAGTGTTTAGCAAAAATATGTGCACATGCAAATATTGGGGTCCACTATTTTTAGGTAAGCTTGGTTTACCTTAACAGAATATACCTATAGCCAAAGACTGGTCAAAGGTACAAGGTCAAGGCTTGTGGACTTTCAGTTGGTAAATCCCATGAGGCCCAAGGCACGGGTTCATCTTAGTTATCCATGGATTTTCCTAGAAATCGATGATCTGACGAAAGTGCAAAATGGTGTGTGCACTTGTGTTTTTTTTTTTTACAATTGAAATACTAAAAATAAACAAGCAAGCAAAAAAAAATGTCCAAAAATAAAATAAGAAAAATAAAAAAAAACTAACAAAAATAAATAAAATCTAAATATAAAAAGTCTTTATTCTTTTTCTTCCGTTCTTTTCGTTTTAACTTTAGCTCCAAGTCTTTTGGCTTAATTCCTTTTCGTTTTCGTTCCAAAACCTGTAGCAAAAGAGAAATACCCAAAAACGTAAAATAGAACAAAAGAATAAAAATCTAAAATAAAAGTACAAAAACCTAACACTAAATACAAGTCCGCATCGGCGGCGCCAAAAATTGATGTGGTTGTTGAAAGTGGTAAAAAGATCGTTCACTCATACTTGTGAAGATTTGGTTTTTAAACCTAATTTATAATAAAAAATGAAGGAAACTAAATTAAAAGTGATATCAAGATTCTAAAAATAACCAAGACTCTGGATTCCACTATTACACATGATTGAATGATACTATAAAGTTTTGAAAACTCTAGTCATCTTTTAAGTCCTTTTATATTCACTAATATTCAGACAGATTTTTAAACATTATATTTAAACATTAAGCATAGATTATCAAATGATTTAACAAAGCATAATCTATCAAACTGAATGACAATAATTGAGAAAATCATGTGATCAAATTAAAATTCTGCAAAAACAATGATTGAGTGAATCAAATAAAACTTGAGTAAATAAAATAATTTAAAGGATATTACCTATCAATCATACGTAAATAACTTCCTTCATTGCCCTGGTTACGTGAGAATTAGCTCATCATCGTAAACAACTTCTCAAAATATTTATCCATGGCTCAAAAATTGTTTACAAAGATGAAAAGGAGAGAAAATAATGAACACATCGAAATTGTGACGTTTATAAGCGTTGCACTTAGTGTGCTTTCTGAGACTAAAATGAATGAAAGTAAAATTGTTAAATAAACGACTATTCTTTGGTGCAGCAAAGAGAGGAGTATATATAACGGGTTCTGCGACAGTTTTGATATGTGATATGTTCTTCTTCTCCACTTGTTCTTCGCTGCAACTATATTTTTCTTCCTGAATTTTTCTATTCACTCTCGATCACTCCCCTATCCTCTCTTCAAAACTCCTGTTTATATACAACAGCAACCCACATCATATCTCTGCCCATATCTTCGAACATATTTTATTTTAATCATAAATCACAAATTATTCTCGGGTTTTATTTTTTTCCTTTCACGACCTGATTTTCTTCTAAACAACAACTCTGTGATCTGTTACTGCCTATTTAAACCCTTATATTTCAAATTGTCGCCACCTTGTTCCCTTGTCTCCATAATATCTTCCCAATAACAACCCGAGAGAATATTTTCTTTCCAAACACTAAATCACGATATCTTTGGTTGATTTTGAGTCTTTAGTTTGTATACAAACTTCCTTTCTTAGGACAAGAATATAATCTTGTCTTTAAAGCCTAAAATTCTCTTCCAAAATTCGTTTACACTTCACACAGTTAGGGGAGGAATTTCTCCCGCCAATTTTGTATTTCAAATATTAGAAGGTGGGTGCCTTTATCCATTTGGGGTGCCTTTATCACATCTTTGGGTGCCTTTAACACTTTTGAAGCCCAATTTTTCCACACAAGTTTATTCTTCCAAAATACCTAAAAACAAATAAAATGACATTATTAATACAAGAAATGAACATTAGCATTATATAAAGTTGAGACAACTTAGACATAAAAATGTGTCTATCAAATACCCCTAAACTTATTATTTGCTAGTCCTCGAACAAATCTATAAAATAAAAATCCTAACTCACTGTCGTAGGCATTGTAATTGCACTTAGCGTGTGGAACAAGCCCTTAAACCCATAGGTGTCCCTATCGGACGAGTTTTAGTCTCGTGAGGGTTTACAAGAGGTGTACCCATAAAACCTTCTACTCCAAATTTTAGTTACTTGTGACTGATTGAGGGTGGACACTAAACATACTCTTTAGTTGCCCACAAAATTCTTTGGCTATGAGAGGAATTACCCTGTTTTGAATCCAATTGTTGTACACGAATTTGCACTCGAGCATACTAATATTCATATATAAGAAAACAAAGCACTACTCAGAAAGTCGTACAATGGACCACGATACTCGGAATCTAACAATCTACAATCACATGACTTATTAAGAAGATGGATATGGAGATAGAAGTGTGCGCATGTTGACTAAGTTGAACGGTGTTTCCCAGAATATCTGTATGAACATCATGCCAAGATGGATTGAGATACGCACCCACTGGTCTGAATCCTAATTCTAGTATTAACCCAGCTGGTGTATCCAAGGGCCCTAACTATTTAATATATATAATTATTTATTTACTTTTGACAACATGATTAGATCTTTTGAATCTAAGCACATGCTCCTTTTTCAGCAGATTACATGATAGTTCCCATGGATCCTGCGTTCCACGCTTGCTTATGCGACAAAGACAGGGAGAACACACACATATTGTTATCCAAATGTCATTTTTTTTGTCAAGTTCAATTAAAATAATGGGGCTTGATCTCAATCACTCTACCTCATCCTGGCGACAACAAGGCGATACTAGTGCCCCACCAAATCACTTAGAGAAACACAAAAAGATGCAAAAACAAAAACAAAACGTGATATGGTGACGACTCCAAGATATGGTGACGACTATCATGTTATTTCTAACACATGAGTTTTGTCCTTTTATGAATAGACTATTTAGTTGGGTCCCTCAACTCCTACAGCCTAGAGATTTGTTTCCATCTACTTAGAATGGTCAGTGTCATCCTGAATTGTTTACAAGTTTCTAAATTTTGGAGTTTCAAATTGCAACTAGAAGTTTCTCCCATACCCCCAACATTAAATCTAACATTGTCCTCAATGTTCTAAAAATAAATAATTAAAAACATGAACAAGGAGTAACTGTTACCAATTGAAGAAAAGAGATAAGGAAGGATATTACCGTGTCGCATGAGCATGGGTTAACTCCCAAGAAGTGTTAAGTTTGAAGTCTTCAGTCAGACATTAAATACCACAAAATGGCTAGTCATCTTTTAAAATCATATACCAATAGCCGAAACAATTGTGGGTCAACAATACCAAATAGAGTTGACACAAATATAAGACACCTGTACTGGATTAGACAAATAAACAAAATGAGCACAACCTTATCTAAGGTTTCGTTCAAGACAACTGGGTTTATCTGGGGTGGCCATTTAGCTTCCATATGAGTTTCTTCATAAATAGATACAGCCAAACGACGGGTCTCTAATAGATGGATCTCCTCATGGACAGTATCAGGAGTATCGGGTAGTGGAGTCTGAAGAAACTCAAGTAATATGTTAAATGCAAAAAGCTCGAGTCCCAAGTTAGGGACTTCAAATATGGATATTTGACGATCACAAGAATCATCACTACCCCCAAACTTAGGGTAAACATTACTCTCAAATGGACCGAAAACTATTGGTTGGGTTCTAGAGTCCGTAAGGTCAGCACCATACTCGTTTTCTTTTGTGGATGGTCATCTAAATGAACTCCGTTATCAAAATCATATAATGAATCATCAAAGAAAGCCTCGTCAACTTCCTCTGATTCACTGAATGGTTCATCTAATAATTGATTGTCAAATACAGCGCAGGTTAAAAGATCACGAACTAAAGTGCTAATCATGTTTACCTCTTCTAAATCATCCATCTCAGAAGACTGTCTAATAACGTTAAAGACATTTAGCTCAGTGGTCATATTACCAAAACATATGTTCATGAGTCATGTTTTACAGTTGATGACAACATTTGATGTGGCTAAAAATGGGCGACCTAAAATCACTGGTATTTGAGCATTTTGGTCCTGAACATGTTGGGTATCTAGAACAACAAAATCCACCAGATAAATGAACCTATCAACCTCAATAAAAACATCCTCTATGATACCACGAGGGACTTTGACAGACCCATCAGCTAACTGCAGTGTCATTTTGGTCGATTTCTGTGACGGACCGGAAAGATTTTGCTTCCAATGGGTCGGGTTTCGGTCCATTAGGCCAGCTCCAACTTCCCAATACGCCACTCGAGAAACCGTATGTTTAAATTCTTCAAACCAATTCGATCTTACCAAGCAAATGTTCATCGATTTTTCTCAAACTGCTTTATAAGCAAGCAAACCTAATCTTTATATATTTTCTTGATTCATCAAATCCGTCAAACTGCGTTAAAGTTTTTGATATCATTTCTGATATTTATCGATACCGACAGACGATATGAATTACCGTATTTGGTAACAATCATCTCTTATAAAATACCAAACTTATATTTCACGGATCATCGAATCCTACATATGATATCCATCGTTTCATTATGAAGATATAATATCTTCTGCCAGAGTAGTCGGATACTAGTCGCGTTACAACTAATGGTCTTCCGGGTTGCCACTCGTAAGTGGGAGCTAGCAGGCCTGACAACACACACCTTTCCAGCGAAGGGTGGGGATGATCAGTCCCGTTATCTACCACCGTTCCAGCGACGGTCTTCCGGATAGCCACCTGTAGGTGAGATCCCCAGTAGGCCTAGCAATTCACAGTACTAGGTCAAGCTCAACCGACTATCTTTTTCAAATTATATGAACTAATGAAAAGAGTTAGTAATCATTTCTAGATGGATGGTATGAACTGCCACTATAAGCAACAACCATCCCTTCTCAGATGATATGAATTGCCTCTAAATGGCAACAACCATCTCCAAGTTTCATTTGGTGATATGAATTGGCATCCAACAATCACCCTTCATTTCTCATTAGATGATATGAACAACCTCCAAGAAGTTGCAATCATCTCTCAAGGTAGTATGAACAGCCAGTACTGCAACTACCTCTTACTGCCAAGGTTACAATCATCTCCGAATGGATGGTATGAACTTCCAAGCATCAACCAACCCTTTCCCGACGATATGAACAACCTTAAGCAGTTGTGCTGAACCGCATAGCGGCTGCCTATGTACCCTCTCCGTTGCTCGAAGGGATCAAACATGACCGTAGTTCGTCTCTTACGCAGATTATATGAACTGTCTGTCGCGACGGTAACAATATCTTAGATAGTATGAACTACCTTCAATAGTAGTAACTATCTCTATTAAATAATATGAACTGCAATTTAAGTAGCAATCATTTCTTACGATGGATAGTATGACTTACGTAGCAATAACTATCCCTGTACAATAATATATTAACTCATGTAAGACTGTAGCTTGTTTGACCTGCATGTTACAAGGCATTAACACATTCCAAAAATATAATTAACAAACGAAATAGTTTCCTACAAAAACTCTGCAAAAACAGTGATTGAGTGAATCAAATAAAACTAGAGTAAATA
The DNA here is from genome assembly GCA_023531435.1 of Papaver californicum. Taxonomy (NCBI): domain Eukaryota; kingdom Viridiplantae; phylum Streptophyta; class Magnoliopsida; order Ranunculales; family Papaveraceae; genus Papaver; species Papaver californicum. The sequence continues at coordinate 9,071,182 of JAJJMC010006585.1, read as the reverse complement.
AACTAATTTAAAGGATATTACCCATCAATCATGCATAAATAGTTTCCTCTATTGCCTTGGTTACATGAGAATTAGCTCATCATGGTAAACAACTTCTCAAAATATTTATTCATGGCTCAAAAATTGTTTACAAAGATGAAAAGGAGATAAAATAATGAACACAGCGAAATTGAGACGTTTATAAGCGTTGCACTCATTGTGCTTTATGTAGCTAAAAAGAATGAAAGTAAAATTGTTAAATAAACGAATCTTCTTTGGTGCAGCAAAGAGAGAAGTATATATAACGGGTTCTATGACATTTTTGATATGTGGCATGTTCTTCTTCTCCACCCGTTCTTCGCTGCAACTCTATTTTTCTTCCTGAATTTTTTTATTCACTCTCGATCACTCCCCTATCCTCTCTTCAAGACTCCTATTTATATAAAACAGCAACCCCACCTCAAATCTCTTCCCATATCTTCGAACAAATTTTCTTTTAATCACAAATCACAAATTGTTCTCGGGTTTTCTTTTTTTACTTTCACGACCTGATTTTTTTCTAAACAACAACTCCGTGATCTGTTGTTGCCTATTTGAACCCTTATATTTCAAATTTCCGCCACCTTGTACCCTTAACTCCGTAATATCTTCCTAATAACAACCTGAGATACTATTTTCTTTCCAAACATTAAATCACAAGATCTTTGGTTGATTTTGAGTCTTTAGTTTGTATACAAACTTCTTTTCATAGGACAAGAATATAATCTTGTCTTTAAAGCCTAAAAATTCTCTTCCAAAATTCGTTTACACTTCGCACAGTTAGGGGAGGAATTTCTCCCGCCAATTTTGTATTTCAAATATTAGAAGGTAAGTGCCTTTATCCATTCGGGGGTGCCTTTATTATATCTCTGGGTGCCTTTATCACTTGTGAAGCCCAATTTTTCCACACGAGTTTATTCTTCCAAAATACCTATAAACAAATAAAATGACATTATTAATACGAAAAAATGAGCATTATCAATATATAAAATTGAGACAAATTAGACACAAAAATGTGTCTATCAAATGTGATTATCCTCTTTGTAAGAATTTGTTACTATTGGAGCAGCTTATAAAAGAACATCGTTATTTGAAAGAGCATAAGGCTTATGACCTTCAAGAGACCTACATCAAAGTTTAGTGAGGTTCTCAAGTTGTATGAGGATTTGAGTTTAGAAGAAGACAGTTTGGGGATTAAAGGTGATCTGGGATTATTTGACTTAAGGATTGAGAAAAAAATAGATGCCAAGGTTAGAGAAGGGGTTTTGTTAAATGATTATATCGGTCAATCAAATGCAATCGAAGGGGTATGTTCTCAAAATGACTGTATCTCAACTCATTCATCTTCGAAGCTTCTAGGAAAAGGGAAACGGTTGAAGGCTAAAAGTGTTAAGACAAAGAAATAGAAAGGCAAAGCAGATAATACTTACACAATTTGAAATATGTTGTTTATTTTTAATATTTGACGATCTCAACGGAAAGGAGATCAACTATATGCGAGGATGTGAATGCTCACATACCTTCTAGCTCGTCTTAAATTCAAAAATACCCTATCCACAACTTTCAATAGAAACAACTCTGTCTTTGGCTTCAACTCTTGATATAAAACTTTCAAACTTTGAAAAACTTCAACGATTTTCACTTTTTTCCCGGTTGATGCACCAAGTCCTTTTCTTCAATTACTTGTTGTTTTGAAACTTCTTTTTTCAATTTTTTCTTTTCTATAGACTTGACCAGGGTACCACGAACAAGGAACTTAACATTTTTTTTTATAACTTTACTATTGTTTCGACAACATAAACTTCAAAAATTTCACATCTTTTGCTTCTTTTTTTTCCTTTCAGATAGATTTTTTCTTGTGTTGTTTTTCAAGCCATAGACGTCTTCAACTTTCTTCGTAAATTGATATTCCTTCACTTAGTTGATGATAATTATACGTTTTTTATTGTTGTCTGTTTTGAGAGAAGTATAACATGCAATTATCAGACTACAAGAATGAGGTTAATTCGCAAATATGATGTGACCCTCGTGATTAATAAGAATTAACATTTAAGGGATCAAAAAATGTTGGATGGGTATGAAGTTGAATAGCTCTTCATTCAACTTGGAGTTTATGCAGAATAATATGGATATTGAAAAGTCATATGCCTCATTCAAATGATAGTTTCCATTAATGATTGACTAATTCTCGTAACTGCATCCATTCTTCATCATGATTATTCTTTCAACAACTAAGAAAACGTAAATAGTGAATTTCTCTAACAATTCTAAATTTAGTTTCGAGTAAAAAAATCATATGTAAATTTAACTAAAAGCATACTACGTGACTCTAAAATCACTAATAGTCGGAGGTCTCATGCAAAAATTTGAAAAATTTAAAAAAATATTCCCTCCGTTTCATAAAAAAAAAACCTCTTCCTTTTTATTTTTGTCCCAAAATAAGTGATTCTTTTCACTTTGAAATGTTATTTTTCTAAACAAATCCTTACTAATAACCAGTATTTTAAAAAATTTCTCTAAGAAATATAAAGAATTTGGTTGTCATGTTTATACTCTCGTTATGTATGTCTTTTAAAAAGATTTCTAACAGTATAAGATTTGCAAATACCCACATTTTAGTTTGTGAGATACGTTAATTCAGAATTTTAACACAAAAGGGTAAATAAGAAAAAATACTAAAAATGATTCTCTCTAATGTTTTCATTAAATATTGTGCAAATTCCAAAAGACTCACTTTTTATAGGACGGAGGGAGTATACTTTAGGAAAGTTAATACAAGCTAAAAACTGAAAACTCTATATATTAAAACACTCCCCCAAACTTCACATTGTCCTTAATGTTCAAAACTAAAAATCTTGATTTCTAATGCAACAATGAATTAACCTCGATAAATATACAATTGTTAAGGAATTAGGAAATGCATCCTTCACATAAAATATTTGCATACATCTTAATCTTACTATTACATGGTCAAATGGAAAGTGATTCAAGTTACGGTCCGGAAGTTATTGCCTGCGGCAGGATATACGTCAAAACCGAAAAAGAAAAAAAAGTCTTGGAAATTCTTGAAATAAACTTTGCAAGCATATCGCACCGGCCAAATGAACTCAATTTTTCAATATCTTTTGACTTTCCAAATTAGGGTTAAACATCAAATTCCGACTTCTATCGGAGTCTATAAAACTCCCCACCAAAACGTGTTAAAATTTATGGTGCACCCCGGAATAAACTGATATCTCTATTAGCAATGTTGCATAATTATTATAGGACTAAAGGCTTATTTAACTTTTTTTTTATTTAATATATACGAAAACATAAGCAAATTTATAGGGCGACTACATTAGTGTCCTAACCTTCTCATGGAAAGGAGACATTCTAGGGGGAAAAGAGAGGCTATTTACCTGTTTCTCCTAAACATTTGTAGATAAAGGTGTTTTGGTTGCACATTGTTTACTCTTTTAGCCCAAATGAATAATTTATTTACTTTTGAAAGAACCCTCATGTAGGGGCTTATACATTCATAGAGGGGCTTTTCATGTGAAGACAAAATAGGGTCATTAGATATGAATTTAATAAAAAAAACTATCCATTATATTTTCATAATGGCTAAACTATCCCTGTTTAGTTAATAATAATTAATCTAATTAGCTAATAAATTAGACTAATAATAATTAATCTAACAATATGTTATACTTAATCAAATCAAATCAGATTTTTATATGTTTTGTTTTGGTGGGAAGAAAAAGTAGAAAAAAAAGAACTTTTTGGAGATTTTTGAAAACCCTATATTTTGATTCACTCAACCAAAATGAGTGATTATAGTGAGAAATTTGAGGTGGGTGAATCCTTGTATGATAACCAAACCAAATTTTGCATACCCATTGATGGAGGCCCAACTATGGATGATCTCTTGGATGGTAGAGAGGTTTTAACTCAAAGTGGTGATGGTGAATCTCAACCAAATGGAGAAACTAGCCGTCAAAGTAAAGTTCAACGGCCAAGAATAGTCAGGTATACCTCTAACTTAAACTCTTGGTCTTTTTATTACTCAAATTTTCTGAAATTACGTAAAAAAAGTTTTTTTTTGTGATTCAGCCTAGTTTACGGTTGGGTTTTCATCTCGAACCCAATCGTAAGTCAAATTTACGGTTAGAAGTTCATCCTAACCTAACTGTAACTGGCCATCAATGGTGAAAAACCCAATCATAACATTTTTACGGTTGGGTTTTTAGCATCGAACCTAACCGTAACTTATTATGTGCATGGGCATTTATTGATATTTATTGCACCAATTACGGCTGGGTTCGACCAAAATAATTCCAAACGTAAATGGAATTACGGTTGGGTTTGATATTTTATTCTCAACCGTAATTCACCCTGTATATACTTTCTTGATTTTACGGTTGGTTTTTTGGGGGTAAAACTCAACCATAAATCTCCCTACGGTTGGGTCTGATGCTCCTAACCTAACCGTAAATTTCTCTTTCCTTGTGTTTTATTGACTAATGCTTTGATATTTTTGGTTAAGCGCGTGCTTGTACCTCACCCAATGTATGCTCAACCTCCTCCAAATGATATTCTAACTGAAGATACTATGGATCACTATTTGAGTGACTTGGTAGGTTATAGATAAGTTGTTAATTCCTTCTGACAATATTGCCAAGTTTTTTTTTCTGTCTAACTTTGTGTTTTTGGACCATGTAGACATGGGAAAACAAAGAAGATGCAAAACAATGGGCTAGAGAACATGGCAAACTTATCATGTGTGTGATTGTTTGTAACAATCAAGTGAATGAGCGCCGCTTCCAAATGGTTTGCGAGTGTAGTGGATTCCATACAAGTCATGCGAAGAAGGGTACCGTGTATGAAGGAAGGACGAAGAGGAAGAATACTACTTTCACTAAGAAGAGGGGATGTCATTTTAAGCTTCAATGTCAGACCAACAATGAAAAGAAGTAGTTTTTATCTAAAGTCGTATGTGATCGTCACAACCACCTACCACCGAAGAGTTTGTTAACACATACTTATGCGGCACGGCTCACCGGGGAAGAAAAGGTCATCGTAGGTTCCATGGCCCAAAAGCGGATGAAACCGATAGATATCCTCGGACACTTGAAGCAAAGAAACCCAAAAAATATTTCTACTTTGGAGACCATCTACAACGCAAAAGCCAAGTTAAAAAGTGAAAAGCGACAAGAAAGGGACCAAATTCAACAATTAATGTACTGGGGGGGGGGGGGGGTACAACTACACTATGTTCCATGAAGAAGATGAGGTTAAACAAATAAAGATCTTTTATTGGCTCATCCCGAGTTTATGAAGTTGGCATGGTGCTCCTATCAAGTGCTTCTAATGGATTGCATGTTAAAACTAACAAGTGTGAGCTTCCGTTCTTGAATTTTATCGGGCAAACTTCTACCAAGTCCCTGCTTAGTGTTGTCTTTTGCTTCTTGAGAGACGAGCTCGAAGAAAGTTATATGTGGGCATTGGAACAAGTTAAATTATTCTACGTGGAAGGATATCCCCTAAGGTGATTATCACCGATAAAAACAAACCTTGATGAATGCAATAGCAAGGGTTTTCCCGGATGCTCATAATCTTCTTTGCACGTTACACTTATGGAACAATATTCAAACCAAGTACAAACCGATTATTTGGCCAATAAAGAAAAGCGAGATGAAGAGAATTAAGAAATTACTGGTAACTCAACAAGAAAAGGCCAAGGAAAAATTCGAGGAGGATGGCAAGTTGGTGGAACTAAAATGGGCTAGTTTCCAAAGGGAGTGGGAAGCTTTGACATGGTATATCACCAAGGAAGCTTATGAAGAAAATGATCATATGTTAATTGCGCATTGGAGCCATTATCCAAGTGTTGTGAAGTATTTGATGGACCATTGGTTGAATCCGCACAAAGAGAAGTTTATAGCAGTGTTCACAAACCAATATAAGCACTTTGATAACCAAGCTACAAGTACCGCGGAGTCATCTCACAACCGATTGAAGAAGAAGCTTCATAGTTGTGATAGTGGGTTTGTTACAGTCTTCGAATCCATGCACGATTATTTCCTCCGTGACCTTGATAGAGTTATGGAGAATTTCGAAAGAAGTCGTTGTCGAAAACACCTCATTTTTGAAGACGGCCCATGGTTCGAGGGAATTTCTTATAAGGTGTCGCATTGCACAATTGATAAGATAATGTACGAAGTTAATAATTATAGATTGGGCAACCTACATGGAGAAGAAGACTGTGCTTGTCCAAAAATGTCAAGTTTGGGACTCCCATGCCGGCATATGATGGCCAAGTACGAAGAAGACGGTGTGATACCAATTCAAGATATTGATCCATTTTGGCAACAATTATCTTTCAATGAACCCATCGTCGAGCAAGATTTTGATGGATCGTTTGCCGATACCGATATTGGAAAAGCTCTAGCCAAGAAATACTCCATATTAAATCGGGCGCAAAGGCAAATATGGTTGAGTAAGTTGAGAAACTTTATGGTTTTCACACACAAGGTACGATGTCAAGGAATCAACTAAGAGGAAGAGAAAGGGTAGGCCTCCTACGAAAGAAAAGAGGAGTGTAGCGCAAAAAATAGTGAGTCAATTGTTGGAAGAAACAAAGAAAAGGGCCTTCGGGTTTTGAGCATTTGCAAAAGGAATATGAAGCGGAGGATGAAAGAAGGAGGATGTTCAAGGTAAAAACAAACTAAGAAGAAGTCAAACGGAACACAGAGGACCAAGCCTTGTAGTTTATAAAGGAAAACGTCTCGCGCTTCCTTCTCAAGAGAGTTCAGCAATGGAAGTTGGTGCCAGGGGAAAAGGTCTGATAATTCGCTCCAAACAAAAATCAAGAAGCATAGTTGAGGTGAAGCAAAATGAACAGGTACTTTAAAAGGCACAAATAACTGCATCAAGTATTGAGAAAGAGTCGATCAAAGTTCCCGTCAATCCAAACTCAAGAAGACTTAGTATCAAAGAGTTAGCAAGAAGAAAAGACAATATTAAAGGAAATACATCATCGGTTGAAGAGCTGCATACAATTTGGATTGTAAAAGGATTGATGCAAGCACCATTTACTTTGCAAAGAGATGAAAAAGGTAAATTTTTTCGAACCGAGCACATTATATATGATAATTATTTGCTATATTTTTCGTATTTTGTTCGTGAATACATAAAGGCCACCGACGATGTTGCCGATGATGGTAATTGTGGTTAAGATGTATTCATCGAACAATTTAGACCATTTAGCGGAGCAAAAGAGTTGGGTTGGTACGAATGCACTTATGTAAAGCATAGGTTCGTGGTTGAACTACGTTCTTACCCGGATTTGTAGAAGCCAATAATGGCATTAGAGGAACCAGGAGAACAAAAGTCGGAGTTAAATGAGAATTTCTTTGCATTCGAACGGCGTTTAATAGGTAAAAAGAAAATTTTCAATCCAATATGTGGCCAAATACTCGTCAATGTTTTCAATTTCGTCATCCATTATATCTCACTTGGATGTAGTCTTATTTGCACCAATAAGAACAACTTTTGTCGAACAATTGGCTAAGAGAAGATGTGTGATAGAGATGGTGCAAATGTGTCATTTTGTCGGTCTTAAGTTGAAAGAAGGAAGCGCATTACCTCCATTAAGGGTTGGATAGGATGGCGCACTCCCCAGGTCTTGGTGTAACCGGTTCGAGCAAAGTTTCGAACTTTGGACCTCATTACGACTATCGAAGGAAGCCTACGCACAAATTGTTTTCGACTCGGAGTCGGAATGACAATATAGACATGTTAACTGTATGTAATATTGGTAGTGACAGTATCATATGTATTTTGAAGGGATCAAATTATGAATAAAGTATTCTGTTGGAATGTTTTTGCCTTTAGTTAGTCTTTTAGCAAGAAAATTTACTAATCCAGGATATTTTACGGTTGAGTTTTGGTTTAGAAACCTAACCGTAATAAGACTTGAACAAAAAATATGGATTAAACCTTGTTTACTGTTAGGTTCGACCTTTAAAACCCAACCATAAATGAACCTGAAAAGACAAATTTATATAAAGAGTCATTTCTCATTACTTATACCACATTACAACCTATTAGACCACTAAACCATTACATAGATAAATTAAATTACCACCAACTAAACCACATGATATTACAAAAGTACTAAGTAATAGGTTTACGAGTGAGCAAGAAGTCCTTTAGGATATTGTAATGAGGAAGGTATTGAAAAGGCCACACTTTCCATCTTCTCCATTCATGAATAGATCTCTCTAAAACTTCATCTTCGGTTTCACTCCTAAGTCGTAGTTGACCAATAATACGAACTAATGCCATAAATTCTTTAACCTGTATGCGTATAATATCACATCGATAAATCAACTTAACATGATCACAGTTATAAGAGTTACCGGTTTCAGAACAAAAGTTTTCATAGATGGTTTGCCAATAACTCTGACTCATTATACCACCTTGCCTTCGTTCTTCTCCTTTGTTTGATTTCCAACTTGAAATTTATGTAAATAATTCATGATTTCTTACTTGTTCTACACAAATATAGCTACACATATTTTGTTGCACTTGAAATTTAGCTACACCAATTTAAGGTAAAAACTTCTTCATTCATTCTAACTAAATTGAGCTACATTTGTCCATTAACTCTAACATCAACTAAGAACAAAGTTCAAACTAAAACTCAAAAGATAATTCGTCCTAAGAATTAGAAATCCACCCACAAAAAAAACCAAGTTTGTTACAATTTTGATATTCAACATAGAGTTAAGGAGAATGAAGAGGAGATTCTTCGACACGGGTATTACGAGCACCACGACGAACTCTTTTTCTGGTCGTGCTACCACGACCATGAGTACGAGGACCAACACGACTTCCATGACCACCACAACCACGACCTTGCACATCCTCGACTTTATCATGTGTCTCTTCATTACTAGGTTGCGGCTCATTTTGGCTAGTACTCGCACCTCTTGAATCGGCTTTAGTCATCTTTAAGCTCCGCTCTGAATCATTCTCGTTTGGTTCATGAAGATTCCTCATTTTGTGTTGCAGGGTCTTTTGTTGATAAACCGTCATCGGATCATCTCTCCTTATGCATGCAGTCATAGTCTCTGTCAATGCAAGTCCTTTCTTTTTCTATTAACATATGAAAATCATTATTAGTTGAGTCTTTCGTAATAAATCTTAAAAGCATTAATAGCATAAGTAATTACGTACCTGATTGAAATATACCTTTTTCCTAACATCAAATAGACCATCTTCTGTGTTGTTTCCTTGACCCTTTTGAATAATTCTCATAGCTTCTGGTTCATTTTTGATGACATGAGGATGACCAAAATGGTGATCCCAACCCCAGTAATCTTCTACTGCCTCTTTCGTGCCCAGAATTGGAGTTACCTCCCTCCTTTGGATTTGGTATTCCGGTTTATGGTGGTAGTTCCAGACGGAGATCGAAGGAGTTGGGGTGTATTTGAACACGATACTGGGGCCTTCAATTGTTACCTTGGTTTGGAAAAAGCCATATTGGCAAAGAGTTTGACGAGGGTTGGTCATTATGAACCCAAACGGATGGTACAAAGGCCCGTTGTAGCCTGCCATGTCAGTAAAAGCATGTTCATCTTCTTCATCTTCATTATCTTTGTTAATCTTTAAATAAGGATCAAACACCACATCTTCTACGGTGAAAGCAACAATTTCACTCATTTTCTTTGCTATCTGAGTTTCTTTCCGCTTTGACTGAGTGACGGTGAATCTGAATTTCTATCATGTAGGACCAGTAAAATCATCGTTCCACTATGTCTTAGGATCCAGGCTCGGAAAGTGGTCATAGACCCATGCCTATGAAGATAAAAAATATAAATATAAGAGAATGCACAAATATGTATTTTTGAAAAACATTGAAATTAACCCTATAAGTTACCTGAAGAAGACCATTATTCCCTACAATCTTAGTAGATCCAACCCTCGAGGCTTTTCTAAGGTTGAAGAGCAAATAAGCGAAGGTGGCATTGCCCCATGAATACTCATGTGTCTTCTGGAGATCCTTGAGCCATTGGAAAAAATGAGCATTCATCTTATTCCCTGAATCATCAATGAAGAATATGGTACCAATGCCATACAACATGTAAGCTCTGACTGTACACATAGCTCTATATGCGTCTATCGTCTCCCCATCTTTTTCCTTCTGCACTGCTCCTCCAAACTTCTCCCTCAGATTATGTAACAAGATTTTCTTGGTCATACTTAAACCTTTCTTCCTTGCTTCGCCCAGTTTATCACCGACATCCTGTTGAAACTCCAACCCGACTTCTTTTCTCTCGTATCCAAAAGTGTCTTTAACAAGGACACATAGATCACTCCAAGACATGTTGTTGTCAAAATCTTCATACACAAATTTTCCTTCAACTTCGAAGTCAAGGATTGACTTAATATCATTTGGCGTTATTGTCATCCTGCCGAATGGGAGATGAAACATATTGGTTTTAGGCCAATAGCGTTCCCTGAAGGCTGCACAAATAACACTATCATATTCTAATGTAGAATTGGTAAGTCCAGGCGCTAACCCTGTATCCATCACGAGTGTACGAATGGTTCACATTCTTCAGCTAACGGCCAATGTTGAACCCTTTGACGAACCAATTTCTTCACAGCCTGTGTATGATCCTACAACGAATAAAAATAATTTTTTTTAATCAAAATCATACCAACAAGTTATAATTTGAAGTTAAACAAAGAAAATCATAACAAAACAAGTGAAAATTTTAGATTATTACCCTGGTCTCAGCAACTTTAGCAGCCCATGAATTTGATAACCAAATATTACATATCTATCTGGGGCCTCACCCCAAAGCCTTCCATTCTTCTTCTTAGGCAATAACACGTCTTTGCCTGTAGGAATATGTTTGCATTTTGCTGAAGGTTTCTTCCTTGGATTTCTTTCTTTCACTTGATGTTGAGGCGAAAAAGCAACAACTTATTTACCTTTTCCTTGATCAACAACTTCTTCACTTGAGGTTTCTTCCTCTTCCTCTTGCGGTGGTTCATTAATCACAAGTGCACCTCCACTCATCAATGGTAGATTTTTGAAGTCTTGAATATTTTCCATGTATGGTTGGAAAACATTATCTTCCTCTAGAGGTAGTACATTATGACTAAAGCTACCATCCCCTACCTCCAAATTCTTCTTTTTCTTCTTATCGTTCTTTCTAACGCCTCTATTATCTTCCCCTAAATGAACTTCGTGGAAAGGGGTGGGAGTGTGATAAATTGGTGTTAAGTTGTTACCCCTCTTGTTTTTGGGTTTTTTCCCTACTTTTATTCCTACAACATACAAGCAATATAATTTAAATCACAAGTTAGATAATTTCTAAAAAATTCAACATAAACAAAATCAAATTTGAAAACTCAGGATATTTTACGGTTGGGTTAAACCAGTCGAACCCAACTGTAAATCAATTTACGGTTGGATTTTGACTTTAAACCCAAATGTAAGATTATTTAAGGTTCAAAATAGCCAAACGTAAAAAAAAATCCAAAAAAAGTTTGAGTTATCAGGGAAATTTACTATTGGAAAATTACTATCAAATCCATATGTAAATTGAATTATGGTTCAGAAAAACCAAACGTATAAAATCAATCAATGTTTTGTTATAGTAAATTTTACGGTTGGAAATTGAGAATCACAACCAACCTTAAAATGTCATTTTCATCTTTTATTTATAAATTTACGGTTGGAAATCTTAAAAACCTAAACCTAAAATTAAACCTAACCCAGTTAAGTTTAGGTTCCTAACCTTAAGTTCTTCAATCCATGGTTTTACGTTTGGGTTTTGAACAAAAGCCAACCGTAAAATATTTTGGAAACCTTTTTTTTTAAATCAATCATTCTGACACATTACAATCACAAAAATGAGAAAAATAACATGAGTTCTTGTCGAATCATACCTCATATACACCATTCGTTCTGGTTGGGGAGTTTGATTGGCTTCACCACCGATTTGTTCGTTAATTTCTTGATTAGGTTTGTTTGAATTGTTTGATTGATTTTGATTTCCATAACTGCTACCTTTTATACCTTTAGTAGGATTCGTCATCTTTACTATAGAGTTTAATCGACGATTATAAATTTTTCGAATCAACGATTAATCGAAGACGATGAATTCAGCGGAGAAGAAAATTGGAGAAGAAAATTGGAGAAGAAGAAGATACGTTTTGGGAGAAGGAGTTGAATGGTTTTGAAAATGAATTAGATAGTTAGGGTTTTGTTTTATTGTTTAGGTTTTAATAAATTGAAGGGAAAATTAGACTTTTAATAGATTGAAGGGTAATGTTGACATTTGTTATTGTAATAGGATATCCCTTATCCTACTATTTAGTCACCCTGAAACTTAGAAAAACCCCTCCATTGGAACCATAAGCCACTATACGAGGGTTCTTTTGAAAACATAGATATATATTCCGAAGATTTAATTATTATTTTTTTTGTTATGAAATAAATATTTGGTGAATTTACACCGCACTTACACCATCATCTTTTCATCTCCTCTTCACCTTTTCGCTTCCCCCACTACTTTGTACCACCACCACTAGTAGTAATGAGTAGTAATGGGTGCATGCCCTTAATTCCATTGTAAATGCTCATCTTCTTCTTCCTATAAATAGAGAGCATTTCCTTTGCAATGTCATATCAAAATAAGAAATCTTCTTATTTTTTCTCTACTTTCTATGTATCATTTTAGTTTACAGCATGTTATCACGCACGTAGCTCTTAATCACGAAACAGATTTTTTTTACAGTCGATTTCCGTTTTTGGTTTTCTTTTTAAAGCATATAATTGATTGATTTCTTTTGTTTAAATAAAAACTAAATCCTAATATTTTTTTGGGTTCATTATTTTTTTATTTTTACATCTAATTAATATGAGCTAACTTTTTAGTTTGTCTCATAAATTATACGATGTATATATAAATATTTTTTAATCGTTTCTTAGTTCACAGTTTTATCATACTTGTAAGTAGTATGAATAAAGTCGTGTTGCTTGTTACTTCGTAAAAAGCTATTTGAGTTCTATCGATCAAATCTGTTGATTTGGATACGACGGTTTTCTTTAAAGATGTGGAACAATATACTGACAGATCTACCTACCTTATTCTTTGTTACTAAGTTATTTCATAAATTATTGGTTCACTTTACTGCTTAAGATCATTTGTGCTCATAGTATTGTATATATTTCACGAATATATGTTAGATAGTTCATGTATAATATGTACTCAAAAATCATGAGTGGTATTTGGTTGATCATATGATTACTTTTGCTTTTACGTAGATTGACTTGAGATTGGACAAACCGTGTTCAAATCAGATGAGTTATACTGGGTTCCATGGTTATCTTAGCGACAATAAGGTTTTCTCGAAGTTGCACTAACACATATGACACGACTAATTCTACTTGCAGCGATGGTCAAGTATTTTTATTTAATAATGAATTTTGTTATTTTGTGATTAATGACATGGATTTATATTATTCTTTGATTAATTATTTTACATTTAAATGATAATTTATTTTGTCGTTACGATTTGCCAATTGATATTGGTTTTTCTCTACCGTTTTTATAAGATGGGAGAATATAAATTGGTATATTTTTTTTACACTTTTTACAATATGGTGTGAGTATCATGGATTGTTTTCCTATAATAGATTTTATATCTTCCTTGTACCGACCACCAAAATATGATTACTCTCAAAGTTTTGGGGTGTACTTAAAATCCATTGTTTAATCCTAAAAAGACATGGTATATATTTATGGGATATGGGTGCTCAATTTTTCGAATAAGTTGGTTTTTCTTGCTTCTCTAATTTTCTTTATAGAGAACAAAAAGAAAAACCCGTCGGAAGATGGTTTATAGTTTTTATTCCTCTAATGAAACTATAATCACCAATAAATGATGTTATCGCAACTTGATTACCTTTATGGTAGTGAATCACATGCATGGTTTATAAACATACGACCAATTAAGTTTGGTATCTTTATTCATTGGATGTAAATTATGTGATTTTTATATCGGTTTCTATTCATTTACAAAAAACCATCCACCTAACCACAAGGATTTCGCATATACGATGATTAAAACGACAATTTTTATTTTTTTCGATACGATTTAACCAACTGGTGTTGTTTTTCTCCATTGTTCTTATAAGATGAAATAAAATAAATCATCTAATAAGCAACCATCAGATATGGATTTATCATCAAATATGGTTTTATCTAGTAATAAATCATTGGTTTCTATTCCTTACAAGCAACCATTCATCAACTACAAAATGGAATTTTTTTCCCCTACAAAGAAATAATGATATTTACTTCATTATTTTTAAGGAAACGTATTTTCTATATCAATCCTAAAAGGATGAAATCCCTTTATGATATTAAAAATTGCATATATCAGTAAACGAGGAATTGCTATATTCTTGAGGGATATTGAGCAATTTTGATTTTTTCTCGTAGTAAATCTCTGAAATTAAGACTGTTCCACTTGTAGTTGGAATACGGTAGGACACAAAAGATCAAATGGTCCGCACCCGGCTTGTTAGCAAATATCATTAGTTCTTGTTGTAACTATATTAATCTTGATTTAATTTTCTTTTATTAAAGAAAGTGTCCACAATTTCATTATAAATCATTATCTTGTTGGTCTACAGGTCACGCATTTATTGGAGATTTGTTTGCATATTTTCAATGCTTTTGGTTTTAACATTTTTTTTTTATTTTGTTCCAAAAGTAGTCCATGGTTGATGGTAAACATGTATGTCTATTAAGACTGCATTTTTTTATGACGCAACATATTTCGTAATGAGTATATGTCTCCAATTAATCGGATAATATTTTACGAAACTTGAAGTTGTCGTATATGAGATGAAAATTTTTCCATCATAATCAAGGGGAGAGTATACACTACTAGAAGATATTGAGGTTAATTAACTTATAATTAAGTTATATCAATCTCTCTCCCATCATGATCGAATTGAAAAAGGTTGTCATTAATAATAGGTGTGAAATATCTCATTTTGCTTGCCTCTTGAAAGGCAAATCCAATCACATATAACAACAAGTAGCATTTTAGAATAAGCTACAAATAGTGCTTCAATAGAGTAAACAAGATCCACATTCTCATAGTCTCCTCACTGGAAGATGGATATTACAATACCTGCGGGCGCTGGTACCAGTGATTGATTGAATTTTTCAATATATGCATATATTTTAGAATTATGTGAGATCATAATAAGCTAATATGATTGTCGATTATTCACATTAGCTACTGAAATAATAAAAGATGGTGGTTGTTAACCCCTTTGTAAAGGAATATCGACATATGTGATTGGTTGGCATATAATCCAAATTAGGTTGGATTAATCTCTATAATTTGGATCCAAGACTTAACACCTTAAAAATGCCAAGCCTATTAACTACAGGTTGGTGTAGTCCTAACGCGTTATACTGATGGGATTTTAGAATAGTGGTAAAAAGGGTTCGATTCTCGGACTTGTGAAGATTTAATTTCTAGACCTAATTTTTAATAATAGAAAATAAAGAGAATTAAAACAATTTGATTTTAAAACGGATGAAGAAAAACTAGGGCTTAAGATTTCACCATTAACCAATACTTCAATGACAACATCTAACAATTCTTATATTCAATTTAATCTAAATATGCCAAAGATAGGTTTTTGAAAGAATAATTGTTAATCAAGAGCATGAGACATCAAGAGTTTAAAAACCAAGTATGACCCACAGAAGAAAACAAAATTATTTGAGAAAAACCATTTTCTCAATTTTAATTCAAGCAATTAATAATAAAAGAATTATAGAATAAATATAATTAAAATAGAAGTTACCACAATTATTGGATGAACGGCTTCCTCCGTCGCCCCAGTGATGATGATCAGCTCATTCTAATGGAAACACACTCAAAATAGACTTTCATTGCTCAAAAGTTCTTACAATGGTGAATTAGAGGTAACACAGCAGAACAGACATGCTTATAAGCGTTACAGAGAAGTGTTCTCTGTGTTACAGAAGAAGGTAAAGAAAACAGAAACAAAGTACGGACTGTATATGTAGTTGATATAAGACTGCTTCAGCAGCTGCGTAAGCGACAGAACTAGCGACAGTATCAGCGACAGTTCTTCAGCGACTTATGCTCTTCCACTTCTTCTTCGCAGCAGCAGGAACTATTTTTCTGTCAACTTTTTCCAGTGCTCTGGCTACCTCTAGATCACTTCCTCCTCGATTCTCTTGGGTATTTATAGGGTTAGTAAACCCTAGAGACTCTTCTTAACCGATAAGGACTCAAAGAACACGTCCAAATCAATCTCAAATTTTGTGATATCCGAAACAGACCCAAACTCTGTTTTCCGTCCACATTCAATCCCATGTCCAATTTTTCCGGCTGAAACTCATTGTTGACGTGTGTTTAACTTATTTTGGTTGCTTACTTCACTTTGAGTAAATTAGAATTACCCCAAATCACTAAAAACACGTACACTTCAACTCACATGAGTTTCTCCCGATAACAAATAGGTTTCCCGCCATTTTCGTTTTCAAATTCAAAAGAGGGGGTGCCCCCAATCCAACTTGTGGGTGCCTTTAGTAATCTTCCCAGGTGCCTTTATCACTTTTCAAGCCAATTTTTTCCAAATTATTTATTTCTCAAAAATACCTACAAAGACATAAAAAGCCATAATAAGTACAAAATCGAACACTATCAAAATAGAAAATCGAGCGTAATTTAGACACAAAAATGTGTCTATTAAATACCTTCAAACTTACTATTTGCTAGTCCTCGAGCAAATCTACTAAAATAAAATCCTAACTCACTTTCGCAGGAATCCCGACTACATTTAGCATATGTAATAAGCCTTTAAACCCCTAGGTGTCCCTAGTGGACGAGTTTTGTCTCGTGAGGGTTTACAAGAGGTATACCCACAAAACATTTACTCCAAATTTTAGCTACTCGTGGACGATCGAGGATAGACACTAAACAATCTATTTAGTTGGCTTACTCAATTCTTTGGATATGGGAATCATTACCCTATATGAGTCCAATTGCTGTACACGAGCGTTTACTCAAGCATACTAAAATTCATATATAAGACAACAGAGCTCTACTCAGATAATCGTTCAACCACAAGACTCAGAATCTATCACAGTTCAATCACATGAAAAGATTTAGAAGATGGACATGGGAAATATGAAGGTTGCACGTGTTGACTAAGGTGAACGGTGTTTCCCATTTTTGTATGAAGGTCAGTGCCAGGATGAAACCTAATGAATTGAGATACGCACCCACTGGTCTTAAATCTAATACTAATATCGATTCAACTGGTATATACACGGGTTCCAGCGATCGACTTATTGAAAATAAAACAATAAATGTATTGACAGCATGATTGGATCACATTGAATCCAAGCGCATGGTTCTTATCAGCATCTTACATGATAGTTCCCATGGATCCTGCGTTCCATGCTTGCTTAGGCGACGGAGACAGGGAGAACACACACATATTGCTATCAAAATGTCGATATTATATTTCTTTTCTTCTTTTTCTTTATTTTTTTAAAAAAATAAAATAAAATGCAATAATGGGGCTTGATATCAAAAAACTCTATTTCATCCTGACGGCGATAACAATTTGATACTGGGTCCCACCAAATCACTTAGAGAAACACAAAATTGCAAAAGTAAAAACAGAAAGTGATATGGTCGAGATAGACTCCGAGATGTGGTGACGAATATCATGCTATTTCTAACACCTGAACTCTGTCCTTTTATGAATAGACCATTTAACTGGGCACACCAATTCCTATAGAAAAACTGCTAAGTTTCCATCTACCTAGAATGGTTAGTGTCACCATGAAGTGTTCACAAGCTTCTAAATTTTAGAGTTTTTATTATTGCACTAAAAAGTTTCTCCCTTACCCCCAAACTTAAATCAAACAGTGTCCTCAATGTTTCAAAATAAAGAGCAGTACCAATAGATAAGTAAAAATAGGAACAAAGAGGTAAGTCAGAAAGATAGTACCTGAGTGAAGCGTAGCAACCCTTCTATGGAGAATAAAATAAAAATATAAAAACCTAACAACCTAAAAAAATCTACTAATACACAAAAACAACCTTGATGGTCAATCAGAGTAAGCAGGGTCCTCCAGAGGGACCTCCTCAATATCACCTGTAGGGAAAGGATCTAAAAATGGTTTCAATATCTGACAGTTAACCTTGAAAGGATTTCTACCATCTTGAGTCTCAATCGCAATAGCACCATGAGGAAAAACAGTGCGAACAACGAACGGACCGGTCCACCGAGATCGTAACTTCCCGAGGAAAAGATGCAAACGAGTATCATACAGAAGAACTTTTTGACTTGGGGAAAATGACTTTCTTAAAATATTTCTATCATGTACAAGTTTTATTTTGTTCTTATACTCCCTAGCACTAACATATACATTTCTCCGAATCTCTTCCAACTCATTGAGCTGGAGCCTCCTGTGAACTCCTGCTTTGTCAAGCGAAAAATTTAACTGCTTTACAGCCCAATATGCTCTATGTTCTAACTCGACGGGCAAGTGGCATGCCTTTCCAAAAACTAGACGATAGGGTGACATTCCAATGGGGGTCTTAAACGTGATACGGTAAGCCCATAAGGCATCAGTATGCCTCAACGACCAGTCTTTCCTATTATGATTAATTGTTTTCTCTAGAATACGTTTTATCTCCCTGTTGGAAACCTCTACTTGACCACTAGTATGTGGGTGATATGGGGTAGCTACTTTATGGGTAATACCATATTTTTTCATTAAAAGCTTAAACGGTCGGTTACAAAAGTGTGACCCTCCATCACTAATTATAGCTCGCGGTGTACCAAAACGTGCAAATATGTTATCATTCAAAACTGGACCACAACCTTGTGGTCATTTGTTTTATATGAAACCGCCTTTAACCACTTAGATACGTAGTCTACAACGACAAGGATGTAAAAATAACCAAAGGAATTAGCAAATGGACCCATAAAATCAATGCCCCATTGATATGCGCTTTATTTATATATTTTTATCGCCTAATTTATATTTTGTTAATACTTATAATTATATTACTTTATTATTTTATTGTTTATTAGGTGGTTCACATAAAATCCAAAATTATGAAGAAATAAGACTAAACAGGTTGAACTGAGACGGAAGTCTGGAAACGGATGTCACATATAAAAAATGACAGCGACTTTGTGCTGGACGTGATGTTGGCTAAGGATCGCTTGGTTGAAGGTAGTAGCATTCAACTAATTCAAAAGTGAGCATGCATAAAGGAAGATGGAATGACAGTCTGTACGTCTGATAGAACAAGGTGTTAACGTTGGATTAAAGGTTGGCTTCATATGAGTTCTGTTGTATTTGATAGGAGTAGGGAATGAGTTTAAGAGAAAGCTAGTCAATGGACATAGAAATACAAAAGAGAGTTGGCAGTGAGAAGTGGACGGATGGCTAGTGGCTTTTCCTCAAAGGGCTAGTGAGGTAGGCTAAATAACTATTCTATGTTGGTCAACGTGAGAGGTTAGTTTGGTGGAAGGTACAACACATGTGAAGAGGCCTAGTGGTTGTTCTTGATCAGGTGAGTACCATAATGACTCACTCTTGGGCTGGACAATAAGAGGCATCTAATAGGCCTGTACGGTGTCTGCTAGTAAAAAAGACCTAGTGAGACTATAAAAGAAAAGACGCAAGAGAGAGTTGGAGGCAGTTCTGTTTGGGAGGGACAGAGACTGTACATGAGACGTGGAGATTAAGAAGTAGTAGGGTTTTGCTTTTGGAGGAGAGACAGAGGCGTACAGGGAGAGAGGAGAGTTTTTTCGTTAGTTCTTCTTGGGAGGCGTCAGGTCTAATTTGAGCGTACAGGAGTCAGACGTAGAACTTTTCGGAATTTCCCAAGTTCGATCGGCGGAGGAAAGATACAGGATCAGAAACTAAAAATTGGGTTTAATCCTTTCTTCCTCTACTTTTCTTAACTATTTTATGGGTTTTAAGAAACCCATCTTCATGTTATAAATAATTTGTAGCTAGCGTTTAATGTTGAAAACATTTACAGTTTTAGATCAATTAAATAAAATATTTGATACAGACCATTATGATTTGAATAGATTAATTCCATGATTTTGATTTATTAAATTTCATTAAACAATTGTGACGTCTTTTGATGGTACATGCTTGGCCTAGGTTTTCGATGTTCCATGCTTCTGGTATACAATTGTTATTTTGAAAATCTACTTGTTGCAAATATATTTGTCTACTTATTTGATATTTCATGCTTGGGTTAAATCCTTTGATGGGGTATGCTTAGAATAGTCAGGTATTATTTGTGGACATATAATTAGTTTCGTACAATTTTCTCACTAACGCAATTTTATGGTGTATGCTTGAGACTAGGGCTTTTTGATGCACCATGTTTAGGGGTCCCAGTGATATTTGTGACTCTAAATATTCATGAGTTATGTTTCACCTCAGTAATTAATTAGAAATAATGGTGGATACTAAAAACCCTGGTTACCGACTCTCCCATTAGATTTATTTTTATTAGTTTAGTTTGTTTTATTATTTTATTTATTAATCTAAAAATCCCAAAAAATATTATTTCCTATTAGTTTATTAAGAATATTGATTGCAGCATTTCCCCGCTCTCTGTGGGTTCGACCCGTACTTGTCGTTGTCTACTAGTTAGACGCCGTGCGATTGCGGTTATTTATAGAGGGTAATCTGAAATTCCATCACCCACACATCAAAGACCTCAATAACTAAAATTGGGTTCAAAGGCATCATATTTCTACGGGAAATGGTTCCTAACTTCTGACAGCGCTCACAAGTAGCACAATAACTGCGGGAGTCTTTGTACAATGACGGCCAATAGAATCCACACTGCAATATCTTAGCAGCAGTCTTCTTAACACTAAAGTGACCTCCACAAGCATGATCATAACAAAAGGAAATAATACTGAACTGGTCACTCTCAGGTATACATCTCCTAATAATCTGGTCTGGACAATACTTAAACAAATAAGGATCGTCCCAAAAGAAATGTTTCACCTCGGCTAAAAACCTAGAACGATCTTGTTTACCCCAGTGTTGAGGCATTCGACCAGTAACAAGATAATTCACTATATTTGCGAACCAAGGTGATTGGGAAACAAGGAGTAGTTGTTCATCAGGAAAACTATCTTTCACAGGAGAAGAATCATCAGGGGACTCCACAACGAGTCTAGACAAGTGGTCTGCTACTACATTTTCTGCGCCCTTTTTGTCTCTAGTTTCTAGAGAGAATTCTTGTAGCAAAAGGATCCATCTATTCAATCTAGGTTTAGTATCCTTCTTAGACATAAGGTACTTCAAAACGGCATGATCAGTAAAGACTATAACCTTAGAACCTAAGAGATAGGATCTAAACTTGTCTAAGGCAAAAACAATGGCTAATAGTTCCTTCTCTGTGGTGGTGTAGTTCAGTTGGGAATCATTCATAGTTTTGCTAGCATAGTAAATCACATGAAGTAATTTATTTTCTCGCTGACCTAATATGACACCAATAGCATAATCTAAAGCATCACACATTATCTCAAAGGGTAGGTTCCAGTTAGGAGCCTGAACTATGGGGGCGGTAGTGAGTAAAGTATTAAGCTTCTCGAAAGCCTCTAAACAAGCATCATCAAAGACAAACTTAACATCTTTTGCAAGAAAATTGCAAACAGGTCTAGAAATCAAGCTAAAATCCTTAATGAATCGACGATAAAAGCCTGTGTGCCCTAAGAATGATCTAACATCTCGTACAGTTTTGGGAACCTGTAAAGTCTTAATTAGGTCAACTTTGGCTTTGTCTACCTCTATACCCTTAGAAGATACGATATGCCCTAAAACAATTCCTGATCGAACCACGAAATGGCATTTTTCCCA
The DNA here is from genome assembly GCA_023531435.1 of Papaver californicum. NCBI lineage: Eukaryota > Viridiplantae > Streptophyta > Magnoliopsida > Ranunculales > Papaveraceae > Papaver > Papaver californicum. The sequence continues at coordinate 9,049,172 of JAJJMC010006585.1, read as the reverse complement.
ATTAAGCACTAAATTTCTCTCCTTACACCTAGTCAACACTAATGTCAAATGATGCAAGCATTCATCAAAAGATGACCCAAATAACGAAAAATCATCCATAAAGACCTCTAAAACCGTTCTACCATGTTAGAAAATATGCTCATCATACAACGCTGAAAAGTAGCGGGTGCATTACACAACCCGAAAGGCATGCGTCTATACTCAAAGGTACCAAAGGGACAGGTAAAAGTAGTTTTCTCTTGGTCTTCTGGGGCAATAACAATCTGATTATAACCAGAGTAGCCATCTAACAAGCAATAATAACTATGTCCATATAATAGTTCTAGCATTTGGTCGATAAAAGGAATGGGAAAGTGGTCCTTCCTTGTGACCCTGTTCAATTTTTGATATTCAATACAAACACGCCAACCCGTGGTCACTCGGGTTGGGATTAACTCGTTGTTATCATTCTGGACTACAGTGATACCTGATTTCTTGGGAACAACCTGAACGAGGCTGACCCACTTACTGTCTGAAATTGGGTAAATAATACCCGCATCTAACAACTTAAGCACTTCAGTTCGAACTAGTTCTTTCATATTAGGGTTAAGTCGACGAGCGGTTTTGTATCATCCTCTAAATGAATATGATGCATAAAAACAATAGGAATTATTCCCTTAATGTCTGCTATGGTCCAACCTAAAGCTTCATTATCTTGAAGCATGGTCACTAGCCTACTTTCTTGGTTACTATCCAAGTTGGATGCTACATTCACAGGCAAAGTCTCAGATGGGCCTAAACACACATATTTCAGAGTGTCTGGTAGTTTTTTAATGTCCAACTTATGAGGCTTTTCTAAAGAAGGAATTATAGTAAACTTAGAAACTGGTAGTTGTTCAAACTTAGGTTTCCATCCATTACTAGTGTCTAACAAAGGGGTTGAGTCTAACAAAGCATTCACCTCATTGATTACACTGTCATCATCAAAATCAAACCCAAAGTGGGCTAGGCATTTCTCTAATGGATCTTCTAACAAAGTGTTTGGTAATGACTCCTGAACTAGTGTTCGTATCATGTTCACCTCTTCAGTGCACGTGTCATCTAGCTCAGGTGGTTGTTTACTAATGTTGAAAATATTCAGCTCAATAGTCATATTACCAAAAGATAAGTTCATAATACCATTTCGACAGTTAATGATCGCATTGGATATCGCTAAAAACGGGCGACCTAACATCACAGGTATCTGATTCTCTGGGTCAGGGATAGGTTGGGTATCAAGGAAAACAAAATCTACTAGATAAATAAACCTATCGACCTCAATAAGAACATCCTCTATGACATCACGAGGAATTTTCACAGACCTATCAGCTAACTGCAATGTCATCTGAGTAGGTTTCAAATCACCAAGTCATAAATGCAGGTACACATGGTACGGAAGTAAGTTCACACTGGCTCCTAAGTCAAGTAACGCTTTCTCGACACGATATTTACCTATTGTGCAAGAAATGGTCGGGGACCCTGGGTCTTTGTACTTAGGGGTTATATTTTTCTGAATAATTGAACTCACATGACTAGCTAAAAAGGCTTTTTTTTGTACACTAAGCTTTCGCTTTCACGTACACATGTCCTTAAGGAACATGTGTATGTATGTTCACTTTCAGGTATAGTTACCTTGTTGTTTACGACTTTACCGTTCCTAAGAGTTCTAATTGCATTCACATGACTCGTAGATTTCTCACCGGAAGATATTTCATGAACTCCTCTAGGATTGGGTTAGGGTTGACTAGGAAACCTACCTTTTTCTCTTTCTCTCAAAGACTCAGCGATCTGACCAACCTGGGTTTCTAAATTAGAAATAGCCTGACTATTAGCCTGAACAATCTTTTGATTTTCTCGTAAACTCTGGTTGACAAAATGTTGGAAATCTTTAGTATTCTAAGTCAATGAGGCAACAGGGTCAGCTAAACTCATTATCGTCTTATCCATCGGACTCTGAAATTGTGCTGGCCCAGAAGGATTCTTAGCATAACCAAAACCTGGGGGAACCTTAGAATTACTATACTGACCTTGACGCTGGCCCTTAGACCAAGAAAGTTTAGGATGGTTTCTCCAACCAGGGTTATAGGTTTCTGAATAAGGGTCGAAGTTCTGATGATTATCAAACCTAGTGTTATTATAAAGAGCATGGGCTTGCTCTTCAACAGTCTGTCCTTCCCAAAATGGTTTGGGCTCAATACTACTAGATTGACTCAGTTCTAAAGCTTTTAACATTTTCGATCTATTTTGGCATCCGATTCAAAAGATCCTTCTAACCTATTAACATTCCCTCTACTTAGAAGAATTGTTCTCTGGGGATCCCTACTATTTTCCCACTTTTGGGTTTTCTCGGCGATTTCATTCAAAAATGTCATCGCGCCATCGACAATTTTATTTTCAAACCCACATGTACATAGAGATTCAACCATGGTTGTTGTCGAATAATCTAAACCCTCGTAGAGGATCTGAACTAGCCTTAATTTTTCTAAACCATGATGAGGACATTGTGATAATAAGTCATTGAACCTTTCCAAATACCTATATAAAGATTCTGCATCTAATTGAGCAAATGTGCAAATCTGCTGTCTAATAGATGATTTTTGTGCCTAGGGAAAAACTTCTGGAAAAAGGCTGACGTGAGTTGTTCATATGTCTCAATTGACTCATAAGTCAAACTATATAGCCAAGACTTGGCTTTGTCTCTTAGTGAAAAAGGAAATAGTCTAAGTTTCAACGCTTCATCATCTAGGTCTTTAATCCTGATGGTACTACATATTTCCTCAAAATCCCTAACATGGAAATAGGGGTTTTCATTTTCTTTCCCTAAGAATATTGGGAGCATCTGTATGGTCCTAGGTTTCAATTCATAGTTTGCTTCAGTATCAGCTAACTTGATACATGATGGATGAGAAGTCCTAATCTGGTTCAACAAAGCTTTTAAAGTTGCCAACGCTGGCGCTATCAAAGGACTAACAGTAACTTCTTCACACAGTGTCAAGTTCTCAAAATTGAAAATTTTAAAAACAGGGCCCTCAAAAGAAGAGTCTCCTAGGTCCTCGTTTCCAGGGACAGAAGTACTTGGTTTCTCACTAATCAAACGACCTAGAGTGTCTCTTTTCCAAGCCCGCTCAGTGATGACTTCAAGCGGTCTTGGCATACACTAAAAAAAACACTAAAAAAGTAAATCCTAATTGGAAGGGAATTCTAACAATCACAACCAAGGCTGACTCAACCAAATCAAACCTATTAAATCTAGCAAACAAAAAACATGATGGCTCCACTTAGATTGTTTCTATATCAGCTTCTATTCTTTCAAAAGGCAACTAGTTACGATTTTAGCAAACCTCTTAGAATGATCCGAATTAGATTAAGTCGAAGAGAAACAGGATAAGCTCTAAGGAGCTTTGATAACCCTATCTCTTTGGCACTTTTCCCTGAGTTACAAGGCGGCTCTAATCAACTTAAAATAATCTTCTTGAACTTCGAGTTCGACAAAGTAACCAATACAGTCCTTTTGAACGAGTTTCTTATAAGCTTATTACCCTATCGGTCTCTTTCTAGTAAAAATTTTAAGGTTTAGGTTCGTGTTTGGTAACTTGTTCCTAAAGCGGGCAAGAAGGAAACGATGATGAAATCCGAGTCCTTATCTTATATGGCCGTTCTTGCCGTTTACTAGAAAGTTAAATCCGTTTTCAGTTCCTCAACATATATGCATACGAAGGAATACAGTAAACCCACTTGCAGGGGATTCGTGGGTTGAACGAGTCTTACCTCCCGTACCAGACGGGGATGAATCGGTTGTAGTCGATTCGGGCCACCGACTCCTGTGTCAGTGTGCGAACCCGAGGGGCCGAGACAATATCGTAATTGTAGTCCTTCCCTCTAGCAGTTATATTTAATAATACCCTTCCGTAGGGTTTAAAAATGAATAAAGTGTCCAAATGTCCAAAAGAAAGTCCAAAAAGAAGTGTCCAAAATAATAAAAAAAAATTACAGAAACAATTAAAATCCTAATACACTTTTCCAAAAAAACAAAAACAAATAAAATATAAAATAAAATAAAATCTAATTAAGAAAAATCTTCGTCTTCTTTTTCGTTCTTTAAGCTTTAACTTTTAACTCCAAGTCTTTATCTTTAATTCTAAGTCTTTGGCTCACTTTCTTTTTGATCCAAAATCCAAAACCTGTAGCAAAAAGATAAATACCAAAAGAAACGTAAAATAGAACAAAAAAATAATAATAATAAAAGAAAAAAACCTAAAATAAATCTAAAACTCTAAACCCAAAAACAAATCCGCGTCGGCGACGCCAAAAATTGATGGGATTTTATAATAGTGGTAAAAAGGGTTCGATTCTCGGACTTGTGAAGATTTAATTTCTAGACCTAATTTTTAATAACAGAAAATAAAGAGAATTAAAACAATTTGATTTTAAAATGGATGAAGAAAAACTAGGGCTTAAGATTTCACCATTAACCAATACTTCAGCGATAACATCTAACAATTCTTATACTCAATTTAATCTAAATATGCCAAAGATAGGTTTTTGAAAGAATAATTGTTAATCATGAGCATGAGACATCAAGAGTTTAAAAACCAAGTATGACCCATCATAAGAAAACACAATTATTTGAGAAAAACCATTTTTTCAATTTTAATTCAAGCTATTAATAATAAAAGAATTATAGAATAAATATAATTAAAATAGAAGTTACCATAATTATTGGATGAACGGCTTCCTCCGTCGCCCCAGTGATGGTGATTAGCTTGTAATGGAAACACACTCAAAATAGACTTTCATTGCTCAAAAGTTCTTACAATGGTGAAATAGAGGTAACACAGCAGAACAGACACGCTTATAAGCGTTACAGAGAAGTGTTCTCTGTGTTACAGAAGAAGGTAAAGAAAACAGAAACAAAGTACGGACTGTATATGTAGTTGATATAAGACTGCTTCAGCAGCTGCGTAAGCGACAGAACTAGCGACAGTTCTTCAGCGACTTATGTCCTTCCTCTTCTTCTTCGCAGCAACATGAACTATTTTTCTGCCAACTTTTTCCAGTGCTCTGGCTACCTCTAGATCACTTCCTCCTCGACTCTCTTGGGTATTTATAGGGTTAGTAAACCCTAGGTACTCTTCTTAACCGATAAGGACTCAAAGAACACGTCCAAATCAATCTCAAATTTTGTGATATCTGAAACAGACCCAAACTCTGTTTTCCGTCCAGATTCAATCCCGTGTCCAATTTTTCCGGCTGAAACTCATTGTTGACGTGTGTTTAACTTATTTTGGTTGCTTACTTCACTTTGGGTAAATTAGAATTACCCCAAATCACTAAAAACACGTACACTTCAACTCACAGGAGTTTCTCTCGATAACAAATAGGTTTCCCGCCATTTTCGGTTTCAAATTCAAAAGAGGGGGTGCCCCCAATCCAACTTGTGGATGCCTTTAGTAATCTTTCCGGGTGCCTTTATCACTTTACGAGCCAATTTTTTCCAAATTATTTATTTCTCAAAAATACCTACAAAGACATAAAAAGCCATAATAAGTACAAAATCGAACACTATCAAAAATAGAAAATCGAGCGTAATTTAGACACAAAAATGTGTCTACCATATACGAGAAAGATATTTGTTGTAAAAACGATTTGTGGGTTTTGTTTTAGCTCAAACCCTAGGATTGGTTCAATATTTTGTTCTCCCTATATGATGCATTTGGCGTGGTAGTCCTTTAAGGACTTGTATTGCATTTAAACAAGAAATGTAGTCGGAGAACATATTCAAATTTGTAATCCATGGAGGATTCAAATTATATTCAGGCAGCCACCTGACTTGATTATATCAGGTTCAACAATCCTTTATGTGTTTTTAAAAAGTTGGTACAAAGCCAAAAATTCGGAATAGTTGATGATATCAACTTTGTAGGTCTCTTGAAGAGTCCTTAAAACCACTAAAATTCACGCTTAGCAATATAAATTCTATAATTTTTTGATTTGCGCAATTAAGAATTATGCTAGCATAAAGCTTGTCTATTAACTAGACTATAAATTTTGTTTTGATGTTTATTTTCTAAACTCATATAATTGAGTTAGCATCCACAAAGACGTCAAAAGTTGTATTATTTTTCCTTCGTTTTAGGTTTTGTCCCATGTGGTTTTCCTGACAAGGTTTTAACGAGGCAACATCTCGATGACGCTGAACTTTCATTCGAAATGTTGATATTGTGCTTTTTTTCCTTCGTCCAGATTTTGTCCCATCTGGTTTTACTTGAAAGGTTTTAGTGAGGCAATTTAATTCCACATTATGGCCATCCAAGGGGGAGTTGTATATTTTCGTCTATCTAGTGGATGCCCACATTTGATTGGACCAAATCAACATAACTACCTCCTAGGATTCTGGATTCCTTCTGAACCACATAAGGTTTACTTAAAAATATTGTTTTGTTGGTTCATGTATGGTAATGTATTCGTATCTTGGCACTTTGATGAAGAACATACATCAACTACTTTTGCAAATCATCTTCGAGAAGCTAACAATCAAAGACACAAGTCCTCAATGTACTTAAAGAAGCATGCATGAAGATTCGAGAACACTGCTACCACAAGACTAACACAAATGAGGACTTCATCAAGCAATTTTCTGCATTCAAGAAACTCGTTCATCGAAATTGAGAAGTCTCGACTCAAACATTTACAAACCAAGATTTAACTGAAGTACTTATCAGGGGGAGCATCATAGTAAAATGTATTTCACTGGACAATCATGTTGTACTCTTTTTCCTTCGTCAAGGTTTTGTCCTACTGGGTTTTTCTTGTCAAGGTTTTAACGAGGCATCATTTGTCCAACACTACTCTTTTTGTTTTGTACTCTTTTTTCTTCATCTAGGTTTTTGCCTTCGGGTTTTCCTAGCAAGGTTTTAATAGGACAATGTTATTAGTGTGGTGTCATCCAAGGGGGAGTGTTATAAAATAAGTATTTGGTGGATTTACACCACACTTACACCATCATTTTTTCATCTCCTCTTCACCTCTTCACTTCCCCCACTACTTTGTAACCACCACCACTAGTAGTAATGGAAAGTAATGGGTGCATGACTTTAATTCCATTATAAATGCTCATCTTCTTTTCCCTATAAATAGAGAACATTTCCTTTGTAATGTCATATCAAAATAAAAAATCTTCTTTATTTTCTCTCATTTTCTATGTCCACTTTTAGTTTACAACATTTTTATAATTATCTTCGAAATTTTATTATTATAAGTCAAATTTCTGAGTTTGGGACGCCCAAAGGTAAAAAATCTGATCCTGGACACGCTCGTGAACTACAACACTTACTTAATTTAGCTAGAGTAAAGATAGTGTATCTTTGTAGTGAGATTGTTATAATACAACTCCACATAAAAACAAGTAAAACATCAAAAGGTGTTTTCCTTAAAATGGAGTTGAAAGAAGTTAGATCTCAAAAGTAAAAGCAGAAATGTAGACTTGTTTAGTGTTGGTGCTGTAACTAAACAATACTATTTAGTAATTTAGAGATGTAAACTGTAATAAAGATTCTATGACATTATTGTTGATGTACCCTATGTACTATACTCTTCTGTGATTATCTAACGAACGATTTAAAGTCAGTAACTTCGCTTGGAAAGAAAAAGGGGATTTTACTGTGTCAATCTATTAATTCATGTACTACCCTCCCTCCTCTCTCTCTTACCAGACTCTTTATGTCACTGTATGTGCAGCCTAACATACGGCTCTGGTTTTGAAAATCCCTGAGTGAACCCAAAACTGAGCTCTCTCTCTCTCCTCCTCTCTCATCTAAACACGGCTGAAGAAGAAGGAGAAGCTGCATTAAGGTTGTTCTCTGCTCTTTTCTTTTTTTAGGGATTAGTTTATATAATTTTGGGCTCTCTTTTAGTTTTTACTATATATGCTTGGATCTTCTAATTGTTTGGGAGCTTTTTAACTGATGATTTACTTTTTTAATTTTGTTCTAATTGCTTTTTGTTGCTTGATCCATTGATGCATGTAAAAATCTAGGAATGAAATGGTGGAACTTTAGGGTTTTTTTGATGGCTATTTAAGTTGTGGAAACAGTACTTACCAATTGAAAATGAGTAAAAAAAAAAAGAAAATAAGCAAAAATTGGTATAAATGAGCAAATTTTTTTTTTGTTATTTTCTATTGTTTTTGAGAAGTAAGAATGAAAATTCTCATTTTTACAGATAGATTTATCATCATCTTGATTTTATTCTGTACCTAAATTTGTTTTTGATTGAGGCATGAAAGCAGTCGCAATATGTTTAGTCTCATTTTGGCAGTAAATGCAATATTAGTATATTACTCTTCTGATTTAGGTTATACCCGTGTGCTCTTAGTATAACCATTTAATTTATTTAGCATTTCCTTGGAAGATGGAAAGTTTATGGGTAACAAACTACTTTTTTGTTTATTTGTCCAGGTCACAAATGGATCATAGTTCAGAAGAAGAATCAGAGATAAGTGATTCTGAGATCAATGACTACGTAGAGAAACCATATCAAGAAATAAAAGCAGGAAAGCACAGAGTATCTTACCCAAATGACATGTTTAGATGCCCCTTTTGTAAGGGTAAAAAGAAACAGGATTACCGCTACAAGGACCTACTACAACATGCCTCCGGAGTTGGCAAAGGTTCTTCTAACAGAAGTGCAATGCAAAAGGTAAACCACCTTGCCTTGGCAAAATATTTGGAATTGGATCTGGCTGATGTGTCATCAGAACCTACGAAGCCTGCGGTGCAGCCAGAAACTGTTTGTAACCCTCCTGAGCAAGATAATCTGTTTGTTTGGCCCTGGACTGGTATAGTTGTTAATCTTTCTACCAAACAAGAGGATGAAAATGCATCACTATTTAAGGACTTCTCAAAGTATAAACCTCTGAGAGTTCACACTTTATGGAATGAAGGAGACAATTATGGATATGCCATAATAGATTTCAAAAATGACTGGACGGGCTTCAAGGATGCCATGGCATTTGAGACAGCATTTGAAGCTAGTCGACATGGTAAAAGAGACTGGAAGGAATGTGAGACACATCCTGTTTCAAGTGTTTATGGTTGGTGTGCTCGTGCAGATGATTATATGTCTGAAGGACCAATTGGGGATCATCTCCGTAGGAACGGAGCCTTGAAAACTATCTCTGATATTGTGGAAGAAGCTAGACAGGAAAAAGATAACATTGTAGCGGACCTAACAGACCAAATTGATGTTAAAAATGAAGATCTGAACAACATGGAAGCTAAATACTATGAGTCAAGTAGATCACTCACTAGGATGATGGAAGATAAGGACAGACTCCAGCATGCTTACATTGAAGGTTTGTAGTATTAGCCTTCTCTACATATATCTTTGTGTATAATTCAGTCCTTCTGTAGTTTCATGATCTTCAACTAGATTGTAATACCTAGTATCCAGTCAGGTTAGATATATTGGACTTGGGCTGTTATTATGGGGATGCTCTTCACCAAAAGTCGGACAGAAGACATTTTTATATGTGGGCAAAATTTACTGGCAGGCCATAAAACCATTTTCATATACGTCCCTTACTAATTTATGATGAACATCCTTACCCACAGTCTGATTCTAAAACGTCTACCTCTAATGGGGATTGCATTTCCAGGCCGCTTCAGTCACTGTTAAGTTTTAGCTAATATCTCTTTGGGATAGAAGTTTCATGTTTGAACAGTGAAACAAGCTGATTGTTGTCGAAGTTGATCTCTTCCAGTAATAGTGAACAATTCACCCTTATACAGTTATCTATATGCATGATTTGATTTGTGTCACATGGACCTTGTTTCTTCATCAGAAATGAGAAAACTTCAGCGGACAGCAAGGGAACATACTAGAAGGGTTCTCTGGGAGAATAACAAGCTAAAAGATGATTTGGATTCCCAGAGAAAACAACTTGAGCTACGTTCAAAAGAACTGAACAAACAAGAAGCTTTAACTGAGCTTGAGAGAAGAAAGCTTGATGAGGAGATGAGTAAGGTAATACACTTTATCAACTGAAATGTTACTTCTTGTTTGAGGCTTCTGAATCTGTCTCATCTGGAAGATCCTTGGAGCTGAACAGTCATCTTAGAGTCAGTTGTTTGGCTGAGCAATATTAGTTTTGAATCAGTTTTGATGAGTCAGACTTCAGTTCACCTAACTGAAAACAAAGCAGAACTCTCTGAATATGTTTCAATTTCACTGGAGAAGGATTTTGATTTCTCTGATGATTCAGTAGCTAAAGTTCACATTGCTCGATTTTGATACGCTTCGTTTTAGTGAGTCAGAATTCAGTCCACCTAACCAAAACCAAAAACTCCGAATATCTCATTTTCATCGAAAAAGGGTTTAAATTTCTCTATGATCCAGTAGCTAGAGTTCCATGCGGCTCGATTTGGATGGGTATAGGCAATACTTTTTTACCAAGAAATATGCATAATACTGTTTCCCTTGCCATTCTAACCTCAGAAATCCGTGAACAATCTATATGAATGCCAGTTCAAACCATGCTATTCATGTCATTCAACCCTAGTGTTTGGTCTCCTGTGTTTCAATCAGCAGAAACTGTTAAGCAAGGTCATGGAAAATATGACCATGTAGCCACTTCTAAAGATGTTTGAGGAGAACCTTGACTTGCACAGCAGTAATGGAGATTATTATTTCCAGTTCTGGATATTAATTTATTTTTATTTTATTTTTTGTGACTCTCAGAATGACGTGAAGAATAATTCGCTTCATATGGCATCTCTGGAGCAGCAGAAAGCCGATGAAAATGTCTTGCGGCTGATTGAAGATCAAAAAGTCTGCTACTTTTTCTCTGTATTTGTTGGCATAGTTGCTCCTCACATATACACCTTTGCAAAATTACATTGCTTTCATGAACTAAAGTTTTTCCTAATTTATGGTTTTGGTTGGAACTGTGAGTGAATAAACAGAGAGAAAAGGAGGAAGCCTTAAATAAAATACTTCAACTGGAGAAGCAACTGGATGCAAAGCAGAAGGTAGAGATGGAAATCGAGGGGCTGAAAGGGAAGATACAGGTGTTAAAGCACATGGGTGGAGAAGATGATGTAGCTGTTAAGCAGAAGATACTAGAGATGGCGAGAGAATTGGATGACAAAATGGATGAAATGAACGATGTGCAATCATTAAACCAAACCCTTATTGTCAAAGAGCGGCAGAGTAATGATGAGCTACAAGAAGCTCGCAAAGAATTAATATGTGTAAGTACTTTCTTATCCTAAAGATATTTAACTTCAACACTTAGTACTCATCATTTAGTTTACACTAGTGTCATGCAATTAGGTTCAAACTTCAAGAATTCAGATTCAGTGATAAGAGATTTCTGTTTGGTCACCAGGGTTTAACGGACATGTTGAGTTTGAGTGGTCGTACCACGATTGGTATCAAGAGAATGGGAGAAATTACTGATAAGCCATTTCAAAATGCATGCAAGGAAAGATTTTCAAATGTAGAAGCATCTCTCAGAGCTGCTCAATTGAGCATCATGTGGCAAGAGTATGTTAAGAAACCAGATTGGCATCCATTTAAAGTCATTGTTGAAGATGGAGAATCCCGAGTAAGTTATTTTTATTTTCTTCCTCAATCTTATGGTATGCCTACTTATTTGTCACTCCCTTGGTGCTTCATGGATATAATGCTTCAAAGATACACCCACATAGTACAAAAATGAAATATTGCTCGAGCTATCAAAAACATTCATGCGATCCTCTAGTACTATTTCATTTAGAGAAAATAGCAGTAGTTTCTCCCTATAATTCACCCAAGGAGACATTTATAAATACAAAGGTATGGTTGATGTAGGAAGTAATAGATGAAAAGGATGAAAGGTTGAAAGATCTTCAGAAAGAATATGGGAACGAGGTTTATGAGGCCGTCACAACAGCCTTGAAGGAGCTTATGGAATACAACCCCAGTGGGCGGTACATTGTGCCAGAGCTTTGGAATTTTAAAGAAGGGAGGAAAGCCACGTTAAAGGAGGTAATTGCGTATATATTGAAGCAATTAAAACCGACACCTAAGCGCAAAAGATTTTGAGGAGAGGTTAGTAGTTTTCCTCGTTTCATTTTTATATATTACGATGACATCTCCTTATATAATAATAATATGGCAACTTTTGGAGCCTGGGACACTGACTGCTACTTTGAACTAATTACCTTTGCTTCTTTCACTTTCAGGGTTTCTTCCATGCTAGTCTTTGCTGTCCATGTGTTCGGCTTTTAAATCAACTTTCTTTCGTTTCTTGTAACCTATCTTCATCTAATCTTTGTCATGTTCTAATGGAGGATCATTCTGTTTAATTTTCCTGGATTGTTAATTTTCTAATTTGGATCAAGTTGGCTTTCCTATCATTGGTTGTGCTGTATTATCTGTCCCACATGATCGGGACAGTATTCCGTGAACTCTCTAATATCATGTCTGAATTGATGTGGCGTCTGGAATTGCTAAAAACAGCAGAAAAGCAGTTAGACTTTCAGATACCATTAGTCAACATTCAACATTATGTGGAACTGACAGCTTCCAGTCTTAGGCTCTGACATATTATATAGGGGAAATTTGTTAACCAGTCCAAAAAACCCGGATCGTATTAACCATTAGTCTTTCCGGGAAATCCACTTTTAACCATAGGTTCAAAAACCATTTGAAAACTTTCAATTACGATTTTGTCCATCATGTGTACTATTCACAACTCACATGTGAATCACGTAGCACACGTCCGTCATTAATTCTTTCTAATTCTCTCTTTTTAAAATCAAAATCAAAACATAATCATTTATCATATTTGATTCTCTCTTTAAATCATCAAACAAAAAAATAAAAACAAAATCGTCAAATAAGCGAAATCAAAATCATGAAAAAATTCCAAAAAAGATTAAAAGAGTAATAAGAGAAGAAGTAGTAGAAGAAAAAAATAGTATTTCTGCACTACCAACAAAAGAGAAGAAGAAAAGAAGTAATAGAAAAACAAAAGAAGAAGAAGATCTCTATTAGTCGCTAAGAACACTACATATTGATCCTTTAGTACATATTGATATGCACCGAGGGGAAAAGTGTATGATCCCACGGTGTATATTGATCCAACAATACATATTGATATGTACCGAAAGAAAATATGTATTAAAGGAAAATGTGTATGATCCAACAGTACATATTAATATGTACTGAAGGAAAATGTGTATGATCCCACAGTACATATTCATATGTACTGCAGGAAAATAGGTATTGAAGGAAAATGTGTATGATCACACGGTATATATTGGTATATACTGAAAAAAAATAGGGTATTGAAGGAAAAAATATATGATCTCACAGTACATACTGATCCAAATGTATATATTGATATGTACTGAAGGAAAATCTGCACCAAAGGAAAAAATAAATGATCTAACAGTGCATATCAATATATACTGAATGAAAAGTACATATTAAACCATGATTTGAAGAAAAAAAGAAGTAAACCAAATAAAAATAATATCATATCGATTAAACCACGTCACTTTAAGAGACAACCCTCGTCTTTCAATATTGAGCATCAAATCCAAATGAAAAACAAGATTAAAAAATATAAATCAAAACCCAAAATTAATGAATTTATATCTTCTTCTTCTTCATGGATCTATTCGTGAATCTTCTTCTTCTTCACTTGCTTCACTTCTTTACCATCACTTATTATCGAATATACCTGGATTGGATGGAGATGAAGGTGATTATAGAGCACTAAAACAATCTTCAAACAAAACCCTAAAAACACTAGCAGAGAAGAAAAACGGATCTGAAATTTTAGAAAGATTGAGCTGATTGAAATAGTTTCTCTGGTTTTTATTCATCAATCCCCATCAGCAACAGTAATCAATGATCTTCAAAATAATATTTAAATTCCTAAAGCACCAGCACCAGTAGAGAGGAAAACAGATCCGAGCTACCAAAAAACAAAAGCAGAGAGAAAAAAACGAATCTCAAAATTATTTTAAAACAAAAGTTTGATTTTCTCTGTTATAGTAGAGAAGAAAGGGGTATTTATGGGATATTAAAATTCTGTTTTTCATTGTTCTCACGTGAATTGGACGCGTGAGTAAAAAAACTAATCTAAAAACTTATTTTTGGATTAATGGTTAAACCGAATTTTAGAATAAGATTAGAGGTTAAACGGATCTCTAATATAGAATTATCTAGTAATCCTAGATTATATAATATACCAGCGGGTTGTATCCAAATTTTCAAAGCTTTTGGAACTAAATGCAAATCCGGCAGCCAACTGTCAGACTCCAAATTTCAAAGCCCTGATCTTTGGATCCAATCGGTTACCTAACTAACTACCAAATATTTTGAAAACTGCCTTTACCGTTTTACTCATTGATCGATCGTAGGCGAAAGCATTTTTCTGGAAGCATGACCTTTTTTTTTTTTTTGAAAACGTGATCTTAAAAGAGTAAAAACTGTTTTAACTATTATCAATATTTGGGTACAAAATAGTAACACGGTGCCTGGCCTACCAGAAAATTGTTAAATGCCTGTGAATACAATTCGAACGCTGCAAAAATAAAAATCAAAAACAAAATAACTGAAGTGCAGGTTTTTATGTATAAGAACAGTCGTGACACTATCATCAAAAGCATTTCCAAACCCACAGGTGTAACAGTGCGTTGTGTGAAAAGCAGGATCGAAGTTCCACTGACCCGGCACATAGATCAAACATGGAACCAAATAGACATAAGGGAGATTTCATTTTGAGAGAGAAAGTATCGGCACAAGTCTATAAAATAATGACATCAGAAAGATACCTTTCCAATGACCGATCAAATCATATTTGGTATCAAACAGCCACACAAAAGAAGTTGAAAACCAGCTAGCTTTTCTCCACTCTCATCCAATCAACAAAATTATCCAGGATCAAGGGCCAAGCAAGGTCTGAGTCATAGTTCTTCAGGTCAGGAAAGCTTATCTGTTAAATAATACAAAAATTAAGAATACGATGATGCCAAAATGCAACATACTCTACAGCTACTAACCCAAGTGAGAAAAAAAAAACAAGATAACAAAGCATAATTTGTGGAGACGTAACCATTACAGAACCAGGAGGCATGCAGGCTGCAGCCATGCTTTCATACACTTTATTGACATCCATCTTATAAATGTTATATGGCTACGTGTGTGATCATTGCGCAGGCCAACTTGTAGTTTTCACCACAGTAACAAAATTTAATTTCTTTGGGTCGTGGGTTCAATCATACAGCATAGAGCTAGGAAGGGTAAGTGTTATAGATCAGTGCCAGTCCTTAAAAATCTTCTATAGGATCCCTTGTAGCCAAGAGAAAATTCTAGGTGGGAGCCTAACACTGAGGTCTGCATGTGTAACACATTTCTAAATAAAAGCTCTTCGATGAGTACTCTTTTATCTCGCCATGGTTTGTAAAAACAGGTTTGATGGGTGAGAAAACACCAAAAGCAGGGAATTAAAAACTGGCTATCTGTTACACTAAAAAGTTTTGGTGACTTGGTCCCATATAATTCTTGGGAATTTGCACCAGGAAATTTCAGAAGAACAATCGTGCAATGACCTGATAGTAAAACCAGTTTGTATGTAAAACTTGCATCTTTTACATAATTGTACCAGAATTTATACGAGAAAAAAGCATTTTCCTTCATTTTGTTGTTTCTTCTAGGCAAAGCAGGAAATACAACAGAATAAGAATATATTTAAAGCAAAAACAGCCATACCTCGTTGCAAAATCGAAAAAAGCCCATCCACTGGTCCATGTTTATTACCTTATAATCATTTTGACACTGCCAAAGCTCATGGAACGTGGAGTCAAAAAAGTATTGTGCATAACAACTCAAAATGTAATTGCACTGACTAAAGAAGACCTGGGTTTAATAGTGTAAGAAATAAAAAGAGATGTCAGTTTGAAATTTCAGATTTCTAATTAAAAAAATGCTAATTACCTTAAGGTACTCAACAAGTGAACTAACTTGGGGAGAAAATTGAGAACCTAAGACGAGATTCAACAATTCACAGATGCTTTCTGTATCGATACTCTTTTGCTTCTCCTCTGAAACCATTAATAAAAAGATCGAAAAGGGCGACAGCAATGGCATAAGTATGGAAGAGGTCGAGACTAAAGAGTGTCAAGGGACATTTGGAACCATGCATACCTGTTAAGCAGTATCGGAAGGCATATGAATAGAAATCCAAAAAATTGGATGGTTTCCTGACCTTTTAAGAAAAAGAAAAGAATCAGCACCAGAAACACCTATAACATTGTCATGGAGAATCCAGTTTTTTACATCATGTCATATTAAAACTGAAATTAAATGGTAACCTCGTTCTCCAGATCCGTGAGTGATTTTTTTAATTTGGGTATAGTATCCGCATGTAATGATTTGAGGCCAACCCGCCATTCATCCTGTAAAAAATAGGATTAGTTAAAGTATATGCATCATGCATGGATGGGAAACCGAAGGCCCCTCGCATTAGAGAGTACAGTCGATTCACATGCCGATGCCAGTCAACACCAACTCAACCGTATGCCTAAACAGTTAGAGCTCTTAGCGAAT
Source organism: Papaver californicum (assembly GCA_023531435.1). Taxonomy (NCBI): domain Eukaryota; kingdom Viridiplantae; phylum Streptophyta; class Magnoliopsida; order Ranunculales; family Papaveraceae; genus Papaver; species Papaver californicum. The sequence goes on along the minus strand of JAJJMC010006585.1, from coordinate 9,032,552 downwards.
GGAATATTACTTGAACCATATTCCCTGTCATGCAAAATGACATAAAAAAACAAAAAGCACCATTAAGCAAACTAGATTTCCTGCTATATGTTTGTACATCTACAGACAAGAAACAAACTTACTTCCTGAAGTAAAACTAGATATGTATGACTAAACTTACTTCCTGAAGTAAAACAACAATTCTACACATGTAATTATAAATTTAGTATATACATGATAATATTGACATGTTCATACCAGAGTGAAATATCCCTGCTTTTCAGATTTCATCTTCCTGGGAAAACAGCCTATTAGAGTCAAAATCCAAATTTAAGAATCATAAATGACTGAACTTTAATTTAGATAATGTTTCTATAGTTTACCATGCAAGCATCAGTATCCTAACATCAGTATGATCCACTCCCAAATCTGAACAAAGCGCCTCAATTCCTTCAGGCCTGGTCAAACAGAAGAAATCAGTGTGAAATTTCATTTCCACGAAAAAGGAAACTAAGTACAGGACACATGCAAACAAAAGATCCATGGACTCTTAACATATTATTTCCAAATAAGAAATAGAACTTGTTAAGATCTGTAACATCAAATAAAATCAAGAGAATTTTATGGATTCATAACATCAATAAACATATAACAATTCATTTATACTCTATCCTATTAAGAATTATCAATATTTGGTTACTGCTGTACTGTTAGAGGATGTTGATTTACCCCTATTTTTAAAATCAACTATCATAATGAGATTTTCTTTTCTACAGTTTACGAAACCATTTCCCCTACATAATCCCAAATTTCTTCTTACTTTTTTTTGTTAACCAAAAAGCGTCCACTAGTTTTATAACTGCTGTGCCGTGGAAGAGATTAAAAAAAACAAAAAAGAAACAGAATACAACAAAGAATGTCATTTTTGTGGATTCCTTCATGCGACACTCCCTAATCCATCGCGATACGTAATTTAGCAGTTTTGACAACTATGGACAGTCAGACTGGCATCACCATTGGCTAACAGGTTTGCATCATTTATGGCAAAACTTCTCTCAAGAACTTCCAATTAAATTACTAATGCTTAGAGCTCCTTGGTTTCTACATTTCATCCGCTAGAAGAAGCAAAATCTCCGTGACATGGTGTCATGCAGACCATAACCTGGATTTAAGAATCAAGAGAATAAAACTTCACGAGATGAACTACCCGAGGCAAAAGGGTTCCGAAAAGATGTATGTGTCGGGGTAAAGGTTATGATAAGTATTCCATCAGAGCAGTTACAATGTGAGCCTCTATAGGTAAGGAATTCATGTTCCTAAAAACTGCAAAATATATTGAAATGTCTTCTAGCAGACTAAGGAAAACTTGGCTGATTGCATGATGTCAATAAAATGTTATTTGAAATGTGACCCTAGTTAATACTGACAAAGGGGGGACGAAGCCTCATTAGCCTATCACACATAACATTGGAGTCACTTCACATAGTTAGCACAAAATAATGTTTCTTTAAGGAATTTTCTACTTCATATAGAGGGGTATTGACGGTCAACTCTCCAATGGGTGATTAGGAGGGCATACACGACAACTTCTACAAACAATGGTTACTTTATACCAAGTCTTCCGAGAACACCCGATAGTGACCCGGAGGTCCCAAATGATACAAGAGTCAGCATCACAGAACCTAATCGTATTTGGTTATACTTGAGTAGGGCTTTAAAATCTACATCCTCTATACCTAAATACAGTTCCCGAATAGGGTCAACCTCAGCGGAGGTACTCTAAAGTTTAAACCATCATGCATGACAAGTGACAATTACCCACCCCCACTGCAAGTATCCATCTTTTAAAGGTCAAAGGTCATATCCAATGTAACTTCCTCTGCAGGTGACGAGCAATTATTTGCATTAGATATAATGCGTGATTTCAGCTTTACTAGGCCAAAATCTATTATTCTCGTGCTAGGATAAATAAACAGGTGAGTTGCGATGTTAATGGTGGAGATAAGTCTACACCAAAAGACAGAGATACGGTACTGAGGTGCTGATTTAGAATTCAGGATTAAACTATCTTACAGATAGATTTTTAGACATCAAATAAAATAAAACGTTTGGTAATCCATTTTCCTCACATAGCAATTCACTATTTTTGCTCTAAGAAAACCTTAGTAGTACTTTTTTTTTTGTGGAGAAAACCTTAGTAGTACAACACAATCTTGACTGAATGGTTCCTTTTACAGCAACTCCCATGCATATCCTTCTTTTCAATTCGAAAGCTTGCATGCGACATTGAGGCAGTTTCGAATGTAACTTTCGAATCATTTCCATTATATATATTAACCTATTTCGTCTAAAAAATAAAATAAAAATCCATGCATATCCAACATACCAACACAAATATTGTAATTTAGCAAAGTAGCTTTTATTGACAGAGAAAGAGAGCAATTAAAATATATTTCTTGAATCCGTGAATAAGAGAGATCTAATGAAGATCAATAAGCATCAAACCTCAAAAAAATTCAACCATGGGGCCATTAAGAACATCAAATTAAGGGCAGAATCACTTACTCAATCATGTTTGTCGCCCTATTTGCGTATGAGTTAAATAACTGGCCAATTCGTTCCGACTCCTTGGTAACCGCTTTGCCTGAAGCTGAAACATACACAATTGAATCACTGTAATGAGCATGAGCTTAGCTGACTGACAACACATAATACATGCAATATACATGAGAGTGTGCCAGTGCCTTAGGCATGAAATTAATGTGCTTGGTTTATTGACCACATGATGATAGAAGATTTGATATTGATCATAACAAGGAGATCATTCTCTAAAAACATCAGTTGTTCAACCATTTGCATGTACATATCGTAGAATTGTACATCGAGTATAAGATATAGAATTTATCAACATAGTGAGTTGGGATTGTAAACTTTGAAAGGTGCCTACAGAAACAGCTGAGATGGCTTATATTATACTGCTTACTCTAAGCGTCACTGTAGAGGGTAAAGGCACATGGCTACTTGTCTCCTTAGCAATTGAAACTCTAAAACTACCAGTATGTTAATATGAACTTAAGAATTCTAAGCACGTGATTAGGATTTAGGACTTTTATTTATATTATCAGTGCATAATAAATCAAAATGATTAGTACACAACAAGTCGGGTAGTTGTTAACATCTCCAACTTTGAAAGAATTGGGATGAGAAAAATTCATGTCAGCCTAACCCTGAACCCTACTAAAAGAGGCATTTGCATGTAACGAAAACCTAAAACCTTGAATGATTCACCGCTAATAAGTGCAAATGTATCACAGAGCCACCAAACTGGAATTTTTGCTACAGAATTTGATGTGGATGAAATTGAATCAAAAACTAGTCTAAGAAAATAGAGCGACTGATTACCCGTTCGGGAGACATCAGCAGAAGCTGAAGGATTTGTTGTCCCAGTTTTCCTGGTCGATGATCTACGAATCATTGTATTGTATGACACGATACAATCCTCAGAACTATATCTAACAAAAGGTTTTGACGCCAAACGATTTGAATTAGGGTTTTGCTAGATAGTCGCAGGATTTTTCAAATAAAGAAGATGAGCGGGGTTCAAAATGAAATCTGATGTCGCTCCTTTATTTCAAGTCGAGCTCTATCGGTAGCACGGTACCAACTTCCCTACGGATTTTTTCTTTCTTTTAAGAAGAACCCTGAATACTTTCAGTTAACGGATACTTCTTGATTTTGATTAACGGGGTATTTTTTTTTAATAATAAAATATTCATATTACCTTACACTAATAAAAATAAAATAAAATAATCTAATAGTATAATTAGGTAACAAAGAACCTAAAAACAGAAAATGGACAGTCAAAAGAAGTTAACAGGATCACTACCAATGATTAGATCTTCAATTCATTCTCTTTAATCGATATATGAAGAAGACAATGATTCTATTGCATCACATGAAGAAAAGCCCGACAAATCTAACAATTTAAGAAGTGGATTTAGTAGTAATTATAATAAACCTGTTCTTATATCAATCACTAGCGTTGATAACCCTAACATTTCTGTTCCTAATTTTCATGATTTATCTGAAAGGAAAAGAATTACCCACTTCAGGAAACTTATTATTAGTAATGGATTTCATTGTTTTTGGTATTTTTTTTGGTGAAAAGATGAAAAGGTTATGGAAGTGGTATAGACCGATGGACACCATTTTCGGCTGATATATATTCTTTTTACAAAACTTGGAATTGAATTATCTGTGCGGTCACCACTATGAATATCTTCTCATGAACAATCATTAGAAGCCTGATATAGGGGCTCCCACATCAATAGAGGGGCTCCTAGTTGAGCCAAGGTGACCCAATTTTATGATAAGAGATGTCCTAGGAGGTAAAGTTAAATGTCCATTTTATCCTTATACTAATTAAAACCTAAACTCTTTTAATTTCTCCCATAATTTTTCAAAACTTTTTAAAACTAAATTAAAGAAAAACCCAACCGTAATCCATCACAATTCATCGTCGATTAAAATCAACACAACAATTCTAGATGAAAAAGCATACTAAAGGCATTCAAGGTAGTAGTGATGGCAATGAACACTTTTCCTTTCAACCTAATGAAGAGATTCAACAAGAAATCGATAGTGAAAAGCAAAATCAAGCACAGAAAAATCCAACAATGGTGTATCTAAGGTATTGAATAAAACCCATGTTATTCTTAGAACTTGTAATTGATTTATTCGCATGTTTGATCATGTTTTTGGGGAAAACATGTTGGACACAGTTGATATTACGGTTGCGTCCGTGTCAAAACCCAACCGTAACATTTCGTGTTCTTGAGTATTACGGTTGGGTTATTTTCAATACCCAACCGTAAATCCAAGGGAAGAAGATGAATATTTCAGGATGTTACGGTTAGGTTTCAATAGATAACCCAACCGTAACTAATGTATTGCGCCTTTTTTTTTTAAAACATTCTACGGTTGGGTTTTGAGAAAATCCCAACCGTAACACTAGCGTTCATAAAAATGTGCTAGAGTATTACGGTTGGGTTTTTTCTTAAAACCTAACCGTAACATATGCAATACATTTTGTACTGATATGTTACGGTTGGGTTATTCTCAATAACCCAATCGTAACATATCAGCACATTAAATTTATTGTTTCTGTATTACGGTTGGGTTTTAAGCAAAACCCAACCGTAAAAATGATGTGCAAATCAGCTACATGTGTGTTACGGTTGGGTTTGTGTCAAAACCTAAATATGGGATAAAAGTTACGGTTAGGTTTTGAGAAAAACCCAACCGTAAATCTTCCTGTGTAGTGAATATTTATTTTGTTGAAGTTGATTTGCTTGGAAATTATCTAACTTGTATTGGTTGTGTGTTGTAGGAAGAATAAGAGGGGTAAAACACATAATCCATCTTTTGATGATCAGTATCAAAGTGTCAGAGTGCGAGGACATCCTCATGGTTTGAGTCGACTCGTCAGGATTCAACCTAAAGCTGGTGGAGTTGTTGATCCACCAAGGGTAATTGATTTGGTGCCAAAGTTAGTTCAGCCACCTATTATTATTGATTTGGAGAACGATGAAGTTGAACCACCTATTATTATTGATTTGGAGAATGATGAAGTTGAACCACCAGTGACGAAGAACTGAAGAACCTGCAATAACTCTATGTTTATTATTACAATTGCGTCAAACTAAGATTTATTTTCTTTTGTGGGGGAATTCCAACTTTAATGTGAATGTATGAAAAAAAATTTCTATTTAAATTTGTCAAGATCATGTTTTATTTACAAATATTTGATGTTGGAAACCAAGCAAAGTAAAAAGCAAGTTATTACTGCAATATGAAAAACTCGCAATATGACAATCATGTCCAACAAAACTAGTATTCTAACATAGTGGAACATTGGTGAATCTGGGATAAATTTTATGTTTTAAACCCAATTTAGAGTGAATTGAAATTCCAAAAAAAGATTTACAAAAATATTTACGGTTGGAATGTCTATTTTACCCTTATACCTATTTAAACATAAACATTCTTAACATTTTTCATAACTTTCAAAAACTAAACCAAAGAAAAAGCCAACCGTAACCCATCTAAATTCATCGCCGATTCGTAAATTCATCGTCGATTAAAATCAACAAAACAATTCGAGATGAAGAACCATAATAAAAGCATTCAAGGTAGTAGTGATGGCAATGAACCCTTCTCCTTTCAACCTAATCAAGAGATTCAACAAGAAATCGATAACCGTTCACAAAATCAAGCAGAGAAAAATCCAACAATGGTGCATCTAAGGTATTGTAGAAAACCCATGTATTCTTAGAACTTGTAATTGATTTATTCGCATTTTTGATCATGTTTTTAAGGAAAAAATGATGGACACATTCAATATTACGGTTGGGTCCGTGTCAAAACCCAACCGTAATATTTCATGTTCTTGAGTATTACGGTTGGGTTATTTTCAAAACCCAACCGTAAATGAAAAGGAGGAAGATGAATAGTTTAGGATTTTACGGTTGGGTTTCAATAGATAACCCAACCGTAAGTAATTTGCGCCATTTTTTTAAAACCATTCTACGGTTGGGTTTTGAGTAAATCCCAACCGTAACACTAGCTTGCATAAAATTTTTGTTAGAGTATTACGGTTGGGTTTTTCTTAAAACCTAACCGTCACATATGGACAATTTTTTTTTATAGTTTACGGTTGGGTTTTGAGAATAAACCAACCGTAATATTTGCGCACATTAAAATTTATGTTTTTGTATTACGGTTGGGTTTTAAGAAAAACCCAACCGTAAAAATGATATGCAAGTCAGTTACATGTAAGTTACGGTTAGGTTTTTGTTAAAACCTAACCGTAACATATGGAAGAACATTTACGGTTGGGTTATTCTCAAAAACCCAACCGTAAATTTTCCTGTGTAGTCAATTTTTTTTACTTGAAGTTGAATTGCTTGGAAATTATCTAATTTGTATTGGTTGTGTGTTGTAGGAAGAATAAAAGGGTTAATAATTTAACACCTATTTCTCACACTCCAACCCCTCGCCACGGAAAGCATTTAGGGGTTGAGAAGAGAGGCGTGAGCAAGACCCATAATCCCTCTTTTGAGGTAGGTGCTGGTAGTGATCCTCAAATTGCAGAAGAGGAATATAATGTGTTCCAAGGCTTGGGTGATCTACCAACACCCAGAGGTTCTCTTGTGATTAGAGAACCACCACAAGAGCAACAAGTAGAAGAAGAAGAGGGGGACAAAGAACAACATGTCCCTCAAGGCAAAGGTAAAGAAATTAGAAAAGAAAAGGCAAAGAAAAGGGTGGTTGCCAAAGAAATTCCCAAAGAAAAGGCCGAACCTCAACTGTGGCCTAAGATGAGGAATGGAGGACTATGGGGTGAGGCCCCAGACAAATCAGCAATATTATTTGGTTATCTCCATTCATGGGCTGCCAAAGTTGCAGCGACCAAGGTATTATTCTAATGACTTCTCTTATTCTGTTAAATTTTGGTTTGTTAACTTTTGTAAGTAAAAAAAATTTGTTTTTATTCTTTGTAGGATCATACACAGGCGATCAAGAAATTGGTTCGTCAAAGGGCACAACATTGGCCCTTAACTGAAGAATGGACGACTGTACAAATTCTTGTAAATGGTACCGGGTTAGCTCCCGGAATTACAAATTCAATGTGGGAGTATGACAGCGTCGTCTGCGCAGCCTTCAGGGAACGTTATTGGCCTGAGACCGATACGTTTCATCTCCCATTCGGCGAAATGACTATAACGCCGGATGATGTCCACTCAATTCTAGGGCTGGAGGTGGAAGGTAAATCTGTGTTTGAGGGTTTTGACAACAACATGTCCTGGAATGATATTTATGCACTTGTGAAAGATACACTTGGATGGGAGAAGACCGAAGCTGAAACTGAATTTCAATTGGTCAGTATGGGTAAATTGGGGATGCCAACAAAGAAAGGTCAAGCTATGAGCAAGAAAATATTGCTGCGGTCACTAAGGGAGAAGTTTGGAGGTACTGCAAAGTTGGAAACATATGGGGTCATCATAGATGACACCAGAGCCATTCGAACAGCCAGAGCTTATCTGCTATATATGCTCGGAACCATCTTCTTTGGTGACAACTCGGGCAACAGGGTCAACGTCCAGTATCTACAATGGTTCCAGGGTGATCTCGGGATGACCCATCAGTACTCGTGGGGAACTACCACCCTGGCCTACCTACTTGCTAACCTTCGAAAAGCTTCGAGGGTTAGGGGAACTGAGATTGCCGGTAATACCGGTCTGCTTCAGGTAATTTATTGTTTGAATTTCAATGTTTAACTTTAATTTATTATTTTCTCATTTTCTTATTTAATATTTATTATCTTTATAGGCATGGGTATACGATCACTTTCCTAGACTTGCTCCTCAAACGAGCATTGATGTCACTGGACCAACGGGAAAGAAATTTGTCTTCACCGGGACGCAGACAAAATATAAAGAAGTGCTCATAGCAAAGATGAGAAAAGAAATTGATGCTTTCTCGGTCGAAGATGTTATTTTCGATCCTTATGTGAACATAAGCATAGGTGATGGACATGTTGAAGATTTACGACGATTTTCGGACGTGGCAGGCTACAACGGCCCTTTGTACCATCCGTTTGGGTACGTGATGTCCAACCCCCGGCGAACTCTCCGCCAATATGGATACGTCCAAACAACGGTTACACTGGAAATGTTTAAATTGTGTGTGAATGGGTCGATGATCGAAGGGCCAAACATCGTGTTAAACTATGAGCCAACGCCTTCAGTCGCGGTTTGGAATAACCGCAATGATCCGAAATACCAAGTCCAAAGGAATGAGTTAACTCCCTCTCCGGGCACAAAAGAGGCTGCAGGAGATTACTTGGATTGGTATCGCCATTTTGGTCATCCAACTATCATCAACAATGATCCGGAGACTCTGGCAATCAACACATGAGATGGTTTCTGGAAGAAGGCATATTTCAATTTGGTACGTACATTATTTTTGTTATTAATGTTTTTAAGATTTATTATTAAACACTGATCCTACTTTTATTTCCATATGTGAATAGAAAAAGAAAGCCGTTGTATTGGCGGACTCTATTAATCCATGCCTAAGCACAATTGATGTGAGGACGCGTGACCAACTCAAAGCTTTGATTAGGGAGGTTCATCATGAAGTTGAGGATGTGCAGCGGACTTTAAAGAGGAGTAGACCTAGTACAAGAGGTGCGACTACAGATGCGAGTACTACTAGGAGAGAGCCCCAAGCATCGGATGAAGAGACACATGATGAAGCCGGGGATGCTCAACGTGGTGCTCGTACTCGAGGCGGTCGTGTTGGAGCTCGTACTCGTGGCGGTGCTGCTCATCGTAATGTTAGGAGGAAAAAAAGAGCTCGTCAAAGTCATCGACCTACCCCTCCTCCTTCTCCCTAACTCTATGTCTATGGACAACAAAGTTTAACGTATGTGTGAATTAGTTGTGAAGTTAGATTTGAAATTTGAATTTAACTTGGACGTGAAATGAAAAATCAGTCGCCAAAATTTAGTTACCAGTTATTTGAAGTTGGAAACCAAAAAAACTTATATTTTTCCGGTAAAAATACCCAGTCACATTAGTATTACGGTTGGGTATCAGAAATACACCCAACCGTAAAACTGGCAAAATGAAAAATAAGACAGGTTTACGGTTGGGTCTCTAGCCAAAACCCAACCGTAAAACTGTCACATTTTTATACTACAGTTTTACGGTTGGGTTTTTGATGAAAATCCAACCGTATATATGAAAGAATAATGTTACGGTTGGGTTTTGGCTGAAAACCCAACCGTAACATTTATGACCTCAACAGATAAATTCCCTAGGATATTACGGTTGGGTTTTCAAGAAACAACCAAACCGTAAATAAATTACCAATTAAAAACTTATGTTTACGGTTGGGTAAGATAATTAAACCCAACCGTAATATAATTTGCAATAAAATAACATATTTGTTACGGTTAGGTTACATTACATAACCCAACCGTAAATGATCATCGCACTTAAACTAACACTAAATATTACGGTTGGGTTCTAAGCCAAAACCCAACCGTAATATAATTTGCACAAAAATCACTAGGATATTACGGTTGGGTTTTAATGCAAAACCCAACCGTAAATTATCACTCAATAGTCATAAAAAAATTATAATTCCAACGGTTATTTTTTTTCAAAATCTAGCCGTTGGGAATTTTTCCCCTATAAAAGGAAACATTTCCTTTTATAATTCTCATTATTCTCTATCCCTTTCATTCTCATTATAATTCTAGAATTTCCAACTCATTCTCGCCATACCCTTTTAACCATTTAAAATGGTTCGATACACGAATGATGAAGATGTTGCAATTGTTCGAGGGTGGGTTACGATGATAGACCATGCTTACGAGAGAGCCTTCTATAACAACAATAGAAACGTTGATATAGATGAAAATTGGATGGACTGTCAGGAGGACGATTCTTGGTGGGAGGGTGTGTTTGAAATGTTTGTGGCATTACACGGGAATAGATATCGGAGGACGGTCAGCAACATCAAGGGACGCTTTGAGGCGTTGTATGAAGAAATGGAAAACCTAAAACTGGAAATGAAAATGAGAGTTGAAGCATTTCCCCACGAAACCAATGTGGAAAGAGTAAGTGTGTCAATTAATAAATCGTTCTTTCTTCCCATTTTTTTTTAAAATAATGAAACTTATAATTGATTTATTTTTTTCAGCATGTCATGGCTAGGGCGCAGTATAAAATCAAATATGGGAAGAAGTTCAAGTATACAGATTGCTATCGTATCTTGGAACAAAGTTTATATCTTGAGTTTCGCCGTTATGATTAAGTGTTTAAGTGTTTAAGTTTAATCATCTAATGATCTACTGTATTTCGTTTCCTTTAGTTCTTCCTTTAATGTTAAAAATAAGGTTTTTAACAACTATGGTATTTGATAAGAAAATGAACTAAACCCAAGCATAACTAATTTTGTCTTAAAAACTTCTCTTACGGTTGGCTTCCATGACTCAACCCAACCGTAACTAGAATCCATACTAAAAAAATTCATATTTACGAATGGGTTCGATTACTAAACCCAACCGTAACAAAAATTGAACAAACACCAAACTTTCTTACGGTTGGGTCTCAAGGAAAAAGCTAACCGTAACAATATCGTAAAATATACACTAAAACTAACACTAGAAGTTACGGTTGGGTTCGGTTACTCAACCAAACCGTAACTACATTTCACTCAAAATATCATTTTACGGTTGGGTTCGATTACTAAACCCAACCGTAAATAAATTGTAGAAACACCACAACTAAATTACGGTTGGGTTTCACCTCAAAACCCAACCGTAAATTCTACGGGAATCTCAAAATGTCTGAATTTACGTCCTCTCAAAATAGACAATACCAACGGGTTTTTTTTTCTTCAAAAATCTACCCGTTGGTGACTTTTTCCCTATAAAAGGAAACCTTTACTTGTCACTTTCTCATTATTCTCTATCCCTTTCATTCTCATTATAATTCTACACTTTCTCATTATTCTCACCATACCCTTTCAACCACTAAAAATGGTAAATACATACACGAATGATGAAGATGTTGCAATTGTTCGAGCATGGCATACGATGGTAGAGCATGCTTATGATAGCGCCTTCTATAACAACAATAACAACGTTGTTTCACAAGAAGATTGGCATGAGGGTCAAGATACCGATGAATGGTGGAATCGTGTATTTCGAATGTTTGCGGCATTACATGGGAATGTAAACCCTTGGGTTACGTGGAGAGCCATCAAGAGACGGTTTGAGACGTTGTACCGATGCATGAACAACTTAAAACTGGAAATGCAAGCTAGATTCGAAGCAAATCCCTACGAGAACGGTGTGGAAAGAGTAAGTTTGTCGATTAATAAATCGTTAATTAAAAAGAGATTTCTAAAATTCAAACTTATAATTGATTTGTTTTTTTTCAGCATGTGTTGGCTATGGAGCAATATAGAATCAAATATGGGGAGGAGTTCAAGCATACAGATTGCTATCGTATTATGGAAACAAGTCGGGTGTTTGATTTTCGCCATTATCTTTAAGTGCTTAAGTGTAATCATCCAATGTTCTATTGTATTTCGTTTCCAATCGTTTATTTCCTTTAATGTACTACTTTAAATCTATTACAATAGAAGGAATAAGTTACAAAGTTGGGTTTTAAACCCAAATTGGAGTATATTGAAAATCAAAAAACAGTTAACAGGACCATTTACGGTTGGGTCCTATTACTAAACCCAACCGTAATACATTTTGTACAAACACCACAAATTTTCTACGGTAGGGTTTTAAGGCAAAACCCAACCGTAACTATGTTTTGAAATTCAAACAAAAATTTACAGAATCTGTTACGGTTGGGTTATAAGCCCAACCCAACAGTAAATTGTACTGGATACGGTTGGGTTTTAAGGCAAAACCCAACCGTAATTATGTGTTGAAATTGGAACATAAATTATCAGAATTGTACGGTTGGGTTATAAGCCAAAACCCAACCGTAAATTCTACTAGATACGGTTGGTTTTAAGGCAAAACCCAACCGTAACTCTGTGTTGAAATTAGAACAAAAATTATCAGATTATGTTACGGTTGGGTTATAAGCCAAAACCCAACTGTAAATTCTACTGGATAACACAAATTTAGATTATCTAATTTGTGTTTTTTTTCGTTTTTTCTTTGTTTCAAACACCCAATTTACCTTCAATCTAGAAAAAATGATTGAATTATTTCAAAATTTTGATTTTTAAAACTCAAAATTAACCAAAAAAATCAATTCTCCTAAGGATAAGTTACGGTTGGTTTTTCCTTTAAAACCCAACCGTAACTATGGGAAAAATGTTGTTCATCATTTTCTTCAACTTACGGTTGGGTCTGGTTAAAAACCCAACCGTAACTAGGGGAAAAATTTGGGTTCATTATTTTTCTTCTACTTACCGTTGGGTCTGGTTTAAAACCCAACCGTAACTTGGGAAAAAGATGGTGTTCATCATTGTTCTTTGAGTTACGGTTGGGTTTTGTTGAAAACCCAACCGTAATTTTGGGAAAATATGGTGTTCTTTGGTGTTCTTGGTGTTACGGTTGGGTCCGACATGAAACCCAACCGTAACTTTCTCTGAATCACAAAAAATCAAACTTTCAAATCGTGATTTCATCTAATTTGTGCCATAAAAATATCAAGAGTTTAATCTAGAGGTATCTAAATGCTATTATGGTTATTGAATCAAAATCTAGGGTTTAAAAAAAAAACCATAAAATTTTCTTAAATTTCATCAAGTTTTTCTTCCCACCAAACACAAATTAAAAAAAAAAATTGATCCAAAAAATTTGATTAAGAAATATATTATGTTTAATTAATCATGATTAGCTTAATCTAATCTTAACTAATTTATGTAATTAAGATTAAAAATCAAGGATAGTTTGGGTATTTGATAAGAATTATGGATAAGGGGTTTTTGAGTTTTACTTCATAGTGTCCCTATTTCGTCTTATTATTGGAGCCCCTATATTGATGTGGGAGCCCCTATATCAGGCTTCAATCATTATGAACTTATATACTGTATCACATAATAACAATTATCTGCGTCTTTCTTTACCTAAGTCTAACAATATCAAAATTTAAGTTTAATCTTAACGCTTGGAAATGTTTAAGGGTAATTTAACCATTATCAAAGTTATTGGATAAGGGGTTCTTCAAATTATTTCATAATTTTTATTTTTTTAATATTCCCCAATTTGTAAGAGTATTTTCCAATTGAGGGCAAACTGAGTTAATCCTACTCTATTACATTATAGTTCTTAAAATGATATGTGGAATCAGTACATAAGGTCAAGCATTATGGTTTGGGATGTGGCTTGAGGGGTCCAAAAGTCCCACTATGGAACAAAGCTATAGTTTGGCTTGCTGAGATGGATATCAGGTATCCGTCTCGTACTATACTGACGGATACTAGGTATCCATCAATATAATTTTTGGGCCATACTAATAAAGCAGGAATATAAAGGAAAATAGTGGGACCTAAATTTTTTATTCTTTGACGGATAATTGGTATCTGTCTCTATGGTTTGGCTATAATTGGGATAAGATGTGATCCCACTTCTAGTCAAGCCAAAGCTTTGGGCCAGATTATAGCCAATCGTGCCCTATAGTACTTTCCTTTGGCTAGATTATAGCTATAGCCAAGCCATATACCTCATCATAGTGCTTGGCCTAAGAGATTAAATACCTTACTTAATTGGGGGCTTGTGGAATTAGTAGGGGCTGGAGGAAAAGACAAAATGGGGTCATCCAATACTAATACCCCTATCTTTTATTCATATATTTTCATAAATGACTAAACTACCTTTGTATGATTATTCATAATACAAGATTAGCTTAGTTAATCAATTAAATTAGATTAATTATATAGATTATATGGTTAGGATTATTCACCTACTACATTACCAGTCTATGAAAAATCGTCATGGTCATATTTTCTAACCTTGAAGGCCCAAACTTGGTTTGAGGCGTTATTGTCCTTTATTTATACCATGACGACTCTCAAATCAGAATTCCCTGTATGCAATAACTGCCAGGGTCGCATCAGTGCATACCAAATATCATAACAGCTTTAACTGGGGTCGGCATGATCGGTTCCAATATACCATGACGACACATTTTGTAATTGCAAATTCATTAGAAGGAAAAACAAAGGCATACATAGATCACAGAGAAAAGTCCTACATATATAATAAAGAAAACCATACATAGGATAGAAACATAGGATTAAATTGAATTTAGATCATTAAAATACGCCAAATTTTCAGCCAACACTATATAACAATTGTTATGCCGGAATATTTTGCCACAATCCGTCTTATATTGTTCTATGCATGTTGTTTCTGAAAAAGAGAATCAACAATAAGTTAGTATTATAATCAAATAGGATTTGATTAAAATATATTTGACATTCACTTACTTGTTCCAAGGGTTGGAGTTGGGGATAATACGCGATCATGTTCACCAAAGTCGTTTTAAAATTACAGCATCGATCATAGATCAATTCGAATCTTTCTTTCACGTCTGTCATTGATATGGATTTTTGATTTCCGTTCTAAAACAACAAAAACCCTGAAAATACGGTCCCAAAAAGTTAACAATCTCCTATTTATGTTGAGGAGGATTTCTTCGTCATGTTTTGTGACTACAACCCACGCTCTAACTGCCGCAACATCTTCTCGAGGAGTGAATTTAGCAACCATGATGAAGAAATTAGAAGAAAAAAATAGAAAGGATTTGAAAGATTAGACAGATGAGAGATAATAAGTGTTTGTGAGGCATTGTATGTTAAGAAGAAGGTTTCTTTTATAGAAATTAAAGACCCAACAACTATTTTTTTTAAACTATCCAACCTGTCGTTACGTATAGGTTCATAGATGATAGATTGTCTAGAATCGTCATGGTCGATACATATAAAACTCATACAACCCAAACTATCGACATGTGTCGTTAGGTTCTAAACCAATAGACCATGATGACCCATTCTAAGAATTTTTGTTTTTCTTGGATGTTTTTGATTGCCGTCTAAAGCAACAAAACCCCTAAAAATACGGTCCCAAAAAGTTAACAATCTCCTATTTATGTTGAGTAGGAGTTCTTCATCATGTTTTGTGACTATAACCCACGTTCTAACATCCGCAACATCTTCTCGAGGAGTGAATTTAGCAACCATGATGAAGAAATTAAAAAATATATAGAAAGGATTCGAAAGATTAAAAAGATGAGAGATAATAAGTGTTTGTGAGGCATTGTATGTTGAGAAGAAGGTTTCTTTTCTAGAAATTAAAGACCCAACACTATTTAAAAAAAAACACTAGCCAACCAGCCTTTACGTATAGGATTATAGGTGATAGATTGTCTAGAATCGTCATGGTCGATACATATAAAACACAGACAACCCAAACTATCGACAGGTGTCATTAGGTTCTAAACCTATAGACAATAATGAGTCATTCTAAGAATTTTTGTTTTTCCTGGATGTTTTTGAGTGATAGGGTCGCATCGGTTCGTAAATCAAACGCTGACGACTCAAGCATAACTGCTAGTTTTTTTCCCCAAAAAATTATTCGTTGGGGATTTTTCTATATAAGTCTGCTAACCCCATATGATATATTAATTTTATAACTTTAACGTTATACGCAAATTAAAACTCTCTTGCAATGGCAAGTCCATCATCAACTACCAATTCACTTGAAAATATACTCCAAAGATGCAAACAAATAACTCCTTCATCATCAACTACTCAAACTAGTGTTATGGAAGAAGATAAACACAAAAGAAGCAAAGTAACCACATCATCATCAACTACAAAAGAAGATATACGCAAGAGAAGCAAATCAATGACTAACATGGAAAAAAAGGAACTCAATAAACGAGGTTACGACTAATTCCAACGAAGGGAAAGGTTAAAGTCCGCTGTGGATGAGACGAAATGGATTAGGAATTATTACGTCGTCATGGATCTTCCCGAAGAACATCGAGATGAGTGTATATTTTGGAAGCTGGTAAAAAAAAGACCTTACGTTCCCAAGCCGGACGCGAAGTGGAAGGGTCCATGCCATGATTACACGGCCGACTATGTTTCTGATAGGTTCTTTCATGTTAAGAAGTTTTGCATCAAGTACAACGAGTTTCTCGCTAGGCACATAAGGGATAAGTTTGTGGCACAGGATGCATATACCAAATGGAGAGGAGGGTCATTTTATCATTTCAAAGTTGCCCAAATAGTTGAGACTCGCAACGAGAAAAAGAATAATATGTAATGTGTTTAGTAATACCAAGTTGGTCTACAAGGTGTTAGCCTAGTTTAATATTGCTTTCACGTTCTAATGTACTACTAGTACGCCAGTTTGAATCTAATTATCTTATTAATCTAAGTCTAAATGTTTTTCAACTTCTGTATCATCATAGGTCGTCATGGTCGATGCCCATATACCATGACGACTCCAAAGGTTAAGTCTAAATTGTTCTCTAATTAGCTCTTTTAGAATCGTCATGGTATATAGGGTAGGACCATGACAACCTCAAATCCAAATTTGTAAAAAAAATATGACCATTGGTATTTTTTCTATATAATACAACCCCCTTCCTCTATCTGAAAATGTCCCAAACCTCCTATTTTCGCTTTTTATACATCTTACATACTTTTTGTTTTCATTTGAAAGTGAGACATCAATGACAATGGCAGAATGGGAATCAGATGAAGATATGAATCTCGTTAAATCTTTCATTAAGGTATTCCATGAACGTGCGGATGAAATTTATTTATTGTTTTGGAAGAGAGTGAAAGAGTGCTATTATGAGCGCATCGCGAATCCCAACAATAGAAAATGGAGAGAGTTAGAAAGATTCGACAACATCAAAAGTTCAATTCGAGAGTTGATTAAGGTTAGAAAAATGGTGAACGACCATCATCCCCAAGCTCCTCTTACCGAAAAAGTGAGTAACATACTTTTATGTGTACCTTTCTCGTAATTTCATGTGTGTAGAGTAACAGTTAGTTCATTTTATTTCAGCTGGAACGATTTAATGGTCTATGACGAATAAGAAATGGTGAAAGAAAGTTCATTCACGCAAAGCATATGGGGTATTGTAAAATCGTTCTCGGAGGTTCATTGACGAAGTTTTAATGTGCAATATACATCGTCATCTATAATAAACATTATGTATTGCGAAAATGATGTGATGTAATGTTATTATATTAATGAAATCAAAGTGTGTTTTATCTTTCCAAAAATGACCATTAATGTCTTCTAACTTACATATAGGGTCGTTAGGGTCTATACCAAAGGATCATGACGACCCTAGGCACCATCGAGTTGTTTTTCCTGGACGTTTGGTTTTTTAGGGTCGCATCGGTCCATACTAAAAACATTGACGACACAAATCTACCCTTATTTGGGTGAGACGATGTCGTCACGGTCGAAGTTATAGACCATGACGACCCTAGATGCAAAAATTGGGTTTTCCCTGGATGTTTTGGTGCACTAGGGTTGCATCGGTGCGTAACATAATCCATTAATACACATATCATCTATTATTTGGGAGTGTTGGAGTCGTCATGGGCGATAACATAAACCATAACGACGCTAGATGCAACTGTTAGCTACTAAGTGTGTCATTGTTGTATTCGTTAACCTGCTAAATTTGACAATGACGTCTCTAACTATGGGAAATAATCTTCCAAATTGTGAGAGCAGGGGTCGTCAACCTGCTAATTTTTTCCATGCCGACTCTTTGTGTCAATACTAAGGTCGTCATGGTCGATACACAGATACCCTGACGACACCAACAATGATTTAGGCAGAAATAATTCAAATTCTCCAAAATAAGGATGTCTTAACAATTAATTCAAAGACACTTACTATAACATTATCTCCACAATAAGATTTCTTAAAATAAAATTATGGTGTACCTTATAAACGTAAATAAACATGAGTTCAAGTTATCATTTTCTTAACAACAACATCGTCTCAATCACAACCACGACCAAGACTACGACCCTTACTAGATGATCTTTGGCCTCGCTTTGGTGCAGGTCCTTCACTTCCACGACCTCGTCGAGCATCTTTTTGACTCCCTTCGCCTTTTTCAGTACCTTCATCTACTTCATCATCGTCTTGCATCTCTTCGCTTCCCATCTCTCGAAAACCTTCTTGGATAACTTGGGTAGACAGTTTCCGAGACCACTTACTTGCACGAGTCAGATCAGCTTACATTTTGGTTGCGACGGGGTTTTCAATGTGTGTCAAGTTGTCAATGTACGCACCTTGTTGGTCAGGCGTCATTGGTTTTCCCTTTACCTTCAAGCAACATAGTCCCTTGATCACAATCTTCACTCGATCCCTATATACGCATAAAAATTGTTATCGAGGTCAACATACATATAGGAGTATATATTTAAAAAAACAAACAAGAAAGACAAAAATACTTACAACAAGCTTTAGAATGCTAGAGTCAGTTCTGTTGTCGGATGCCGGAGTAGAGGAAGTACATGTTTTCTTGTTTTTCCCCATGCGAGTATCTATCCTTATCACACATCCATAGGAGAACGTTTGGTACCATTCCAAGTTACCTTCATTTGCCCCATAACCTTGATTCACCTTCTCCCAAAAAGACACGTCTACCTTGTTATCATTCCAAGCATCCCAATGTCGGGTCTCGGGTAGAGGGTCGTCAACCACCACAACGCTAGAAGCGGCAGAACTGCATTCATCAAGGTTGAGTCGGAACTTTGGTACATATCCCTCATTACGTAGATCTTGAATATACCCAAGCTGGCGCATTAGTATCGAGGGATCATACATTGAGAACCCGGTTAGGTGAAAGAAAGGACCATAGTAAAAAGATACAGGTTGTCGATCAAGATGAACTCCATACGGATCAAAGACTACATTTTTGGGTGTCATGTTGTCCAAACTTTCCCGCATAGCTAACAACACGGGCTTATGATCCTTCTCCTGACCCCCAGTGAACGTGTATTTCGTCCCTTTTAGTTGAGCAATGGTCCATGCCTGGTTCATTTTGACGTGTTCCTTGTATTTTAACAATGAGGTAAAATGCTCGTAAATCGACACTTATACAATTACCAAAATAATAAAACAAGTATTCGTCAAACAAGATATTAAAAAAGAATAATAAATCATCCGACAAGCTAATAAGATCACTTCAGTTATCTGGAGTTGAGCAGTATTCCCATTTATTTGAGATTTTCGTTTCCTAGATTTTTGTTAGCTCCTTGTTCATGTGAGCTAAGATGGAAGTCCCCTACGAGTATTTACCCACATTTTTCAAAGGATGCAAGAGCTGGAGAAAGTCCATGCTGACCCTGTTTCCTGATATGTCGGGAAACATCAGACCCTAGCACGTACAAAAGAAAATAGGCATCCAGAGCATGAACTTCAACCACCGAGATAATTCCATATGCTCTTTCTTTTTGTAGTGTCCCAGAATATATGTCCCTCAACTGCACAAGATTAAACTCTCTCCTCCGGTACTTTAGCGCTTTCACCAATATGTCGTTCGTCGCCTCTTCATCCCATCCAAACAATGCCTTGGACAATTCACAAATTTTAGGCCAAAGAAGTTGTTTCTTGGATTTGGTCATGGTGGATTTTCCTTCGACCTGGAGCCCTAGAATCTTTTATGTATCGTGAGGAGTTAAAGCCATCTCGCCAAAAGGGAATTGGAGGCAATTGACTTCAGGGTAAAACCTCTCATAGAAGCAAGACATGGCGACCCTGTCAAACACAATCATGGAGTTCTGTACTGCAAGATACAAATCGGAGTTCTCGATTGACGCTCTAACTCTTGCACATTCTCCGTCTAGGGCCCAAAATATAATTTTTACATATGGAGAATGGCGTCTAAAAAGATGTATTGCATTCGTATGAGCCTACAAAATAGGGAGAGAAAAACACAATAAGAAAACAATCAATGACAACAACAAGTTAATTGAAAACCAAAGTTCATATTCTTACGATGGTCTCATAGATGGTATGAGCCCACGAGCCGGGATATGCAAGTAACATTTTTCCTCCATTTAAGGGTAAGCCTCTAGCTTTTCCATTGGGGTTTGGGAATATACCTCGAGGGTGGGGATTTTGGCTTCCCCTTGTCTTCCGCTTCGCTTCCACCTCCGCCCCTTACTCATCACCACCACCACCATCATCACCATTATTATCATCATCACCACCAGCTCCAACAAACCCACCAGCTCCACCTGCACTATCAGCCCCACCACCCCCAACATTGGTGTCATCAACATCATCTTCAGTTTGTTCGTTGTCATGGTCTGAAGTCGCGGATGGAATAAAGGAGGCAGAAGAAGAAGAAGGGGAATCCGTTGGTTCTATATATTGGTTTGCACGTTCACGGATAACAAAAGGTACCTCTTTCAAACATTTTCCACGAAACGGACCATCCCTCAAGAATTTTTCGTTGCGGGGAGGTTTCAAAGGAGAAATGGGTACATGTTTTCCTTTCCCTTTTTTGTTCTTTTTAAGCATGCTACAATTGAAAAAACACAAAAAACAAAAAAACTGAACCAACATTCATAGACTCAGTATAAGGGTTGTTATGGTTTTAGTTATCACGCATAACGACCCTAGGTAAAACATGAAGACCCAATAATTATACGATGACGACTCCTGAGTTCATAAAAACTAGTTTCGTCATGGTTTTAGATAAAAACCGATGCAACCCTAACATATTCTTGCATCAGTGAAAATATACAATAAGAGTCGTCATGGTTTTAGATAGAAACCGATGCGACCCTAAAAAGACCCTTCGTCTTCAGTGAGAAAAACCAGTTAGGATCGTCATGGTCCCAAATCATAAACCATGACAGTTTTTCATAATTTTTCACATGCATATGAAAAATCGTCAGGGTCTTTCAATTGCTACCTTGTCGAACCTCTTTATGAAACTGCAATTTTGTGGTTACATACCTAATTTTATACTCAAAATACACATACAAACAATCACAACAAGTAGAGTAACGGGTTTTAGTTACTTAATCTCTAATTGGGGCCATTTCTTCTTCACGGTTTAATTCTTCAGTGCTTTTCTCGTTCCACTTTCCTTTTAGTCTCTCTAAGATTCTAGAGTTATCTTGTTCTCTTTGATAATGCTTCGTGCGATCCATGTTTGTAGAAGAAGTTAATCTTCGATTCAAACATTTGAATCGACGATTACGATGATAAATTGATTTCGATTTTTTTTTGAGGAAAATGTCGTTAGGTTTAGAGGAGAGGGAGAGGGGTGAGTTGAATTTTTGATTTTTAGTTTTGGAATAGAATGGGGGCTTATAGATTAATTATAATAGAGTTATTGGATAAGTTATTAGGTAAGGGTATATTAGTATTATCATTATCTTTTGGAAACCCCCCTATAATTTTCGGTGTGTGTAGATTTCTCAAAGCCCCATATTAATTCTACAAGCTCCCAATTAAGCCAGGATTAAATAGAGACTCAGATATATTTGTTTGAGTGATAATTGTTGATCATTTTTTCCTTCCTTCCTTGGCCATAGCGTCTACAACTTGGTTTCCCATTCTTCTTGTAAAGTTGACTTTATAGTTATTGAAGTAAGACGCCATGATTTTAACTTCTTCCAGTATTTTCTTGTATTGTAAATCCAGTTACATCTTTTTTCCTCCCAAGTAGTTGATGACATCCTTGTTGCCTCCTTCTAGAATGATATTCTGGTGTTTATTCCTGATTGCCCACATAATAGCCTCCTTTGCTGCCATCCTTTCCACCAAAAATGCTGATGTATCCACTGTCCTAATGCTGTTAGCCGTCCCATACGATCCAGTATGATCTATGTCCAAAAACCCTAGGCCCGCTGTTATTTCTCTTTCTTTGTAAGATGTATCAAAGTTGATTTTTTTAATCCCCTCTAGAGGTGGGATCCAAACATCTTCTTCCCTTATCTTGTTCTTCTCTGAAGTTCCTTGGTGATCTGTAGTGTTGCATGCCTCTAGTGCTGACATTTCTATCTTTATAGTTTGAATAAGGTCCTTTGGGTTTTGACATTGTTCTCTAAAAACAAGGTCACACCTAGATTTCCAAATGTTCCAACTAACTGCACCACACACATCCTCTCATTCTATTTTTTTCTCTATCCCAATCAAAAGGATTTTTAAACCAGTTTGTTATCCATGTTGAGAGGTCCATGTTGTCCACAGATCTGGTTGGCCGATGAATACCAAACCAAACAGCTCTTGATAATTTCTCTCTCGTTATTACACGTCGTAATATCAATTTGTATTCTTCCGGCCAGTAAGTCCCGGACAGGGAGACAATTTGACAAGCATTTCCATAGAAAGATTTTAATTTTGGGTGTTGTTTTGGTTTTTCAGATTCTTCCTAATATCCCAGTAAATTGAGTGGATTCAAATTATCCTTCTAGGGCCGTGTAGGCAGATTTGGAAGAAAAATTCCCAAAATTGTTTAACCCCCCCCCCCCCCTGATCTCATCTCATCACGTCTCTGTTATCCTTAGGGGTTGGAAGCTCCATATGAGGTTAACAGTTTCCCGATCAAATAATTATTCCAGCAGGGGGAGGTTCCACTCCTGGATAGATAGCTCCCATAAGTCCCTTAGGCAAGAGATATCTAATTCATCCACCTTCGGGAATGAGGAGTGAAGGAGAGTTGTGAGCCCTGGGATGCACTTGTTTTCCAGATGTTAGTGTTCGAATTAATATCCAAATCCCAGATGTCGAACTTTTTTATGTTCTCAAAACCCTTTTTTGTACCTTTCCAAGCCACCGAACTTAGTTTTCTGTAGCCCTCTCTAATCGGAAGGGAATTTGGAAAATATATGGCTTTTATAATTATGGACCATGGAGCATCTGGTTGATTGATCAGTCTCCAAGCCAGCTTGGTATTCATAATTTAATTGACTTTTTCCAGGTTCTTGATTCCCAGACCTCCCCTTTCTTTAGATTTGGTCACATAACCCCATGCTTCAAAGTAATGACTTTTTTTGTATTCATTTTTACCCCACCAAAAATCCATTTGCAAATTTGTCAATATTTTCACGGTTTTGACCGGGAGCGGAAAACAAGTCATTTGGTAGATTGGGATTGAATCGAGAGTAGATTTGATGAGGACCTTTCTCCCTTCCTGGTTAAAGAGGATGTTTTTTTATCCCTTGAGCATGGATTTGAATTTAGCGATGAGATTGTTGAAATTAAGGTGAGTTTTCCTTTGTAAGAACAGAGGTGTTCTGAGATAGCTTTCCTCTAGGTTCATCTTTTTCATCCTAAGAGTTCTGGTTAATGTCCTACTGAGCCTGTGGGGAAGGTTAGGCGTGTGGAAGATCCCCGTTTGTCCAGATTTATCAGTTGGCCCGAGAAGGCACCGAAAATAGTCAGGATATCCATAAGGTGTCTCGATTCTCTCATATTAGCTTTAGTAAATATTAGGATATCGTCCGCAAAGAGGAGATGGGTGATAAAAGGGCAATAATTAGAAATTTTTATCCCAGAGATTAGTTTCTTAGATTCATCATGCGGGAGCATTTTGGACAACACCTCCATACATATGATGAAGAGAGTCGGAGAGAGGGGGTCCCCGACGAGGCATTGAGGAGGACCGACGAGGCTGTAGTGATGATATATTGGTATATGAGATGCACCAATTTTCATACAAACCAATTTTCTTGGAAATTTTGATAAGGTTATCCCATTCGACTCTGTCGAAGGCTTTGCTCATGTCTATTTTTAGTCCTTGATATCCCATTTTTCCTTTTTTCCTTTTTTTTTCATTGCATGAGTGATCTCATTCTAATGTTATCATCAATCTGTCTTCCTAGAACAAAAGCTGCCTGGTTGGGAGAAATAAATGAATTTAAGTGGGGTTTCAATCTGTTGGCCAATATCTTAGAGATAATTTAATAAACAATATTGCAGTGGCTGATTGGCCGAAAATCCACAACAGAAGTTGGGTTATCTCTTTTTGAAATGAGAATGATGAAGGTCTGATTAATCTTTTTGAGAAGGAATCTGGTAGTGAATTTTTTTTGGACAAAAAGAATGATTTCATGCCCTATAATATCCCAGCTCTTTTGGAAGAAGACTGGAGGGAAGCCGTCTGGACCAGGCGATTTGGATGGTGGCATAACAAAAACCACCCCTTTGATTTCTTTCGGCGAAGGAATTTCCGTCAGTTTTTGGTAGATTTCTGGTATCACCCAATCCGGAATAAACTCTAAAATTTCTGCTTCCTTTCCATGTTGGAGAGTTCCCTGAGTAGTTAAAATTCTCTTAAAATAATCCTTCAGATTATCAGTTATATCTTCCCGCTTATCCTTCCAGTTTCCTTCCGATTCCCGAAGCCTATTGATTTTGTTTCTTTTGTACCTATTCACGGTCTTTGAATGGAAATAGGTCGTATTCCTATATCCCATTTTAGTTTCACTGTCCCTTGTATTTTCCTTCCAGAATTGTTCTTATATCCGAGACCATTTTTCCAACTCTTGGTTCAGATTTCACCATTTTGTTCGAGATTCCTCATTGTGGTCGTAGTTATAGTAGCAGTTGTCCAAGTCCCTTTTGGCCTGTCTTAACTTTGTATTTATGTTTCCGAAAACCCCTTTGTTCCAATCCTTAAGATTTTTCTTCAGGTCTTTGAGTTTTGTGACCACCTTAAACCCCAGAGATCCTGGGATGAATCTTTCCCAACATTCTGAATGAGAAGCAGGAAACTCTCATCTTCGAACCTCATTGCTGGGAAACGGAACGGTTTGTGACCTGTAATAGTGTCCTTATTGATCCTTAGGAGATGTCTGAACCAATCGGAGGAAGGTGAGAGATGAAAGTTTCCGAAAAGACTTCCAGCCATTTGGCATTGGCGAGAACACGGTCAAGTCTTTGTTCTATGTGACCCTCGGTTCCATGGTTTGACCAAGTGAAGGGGTTTGGTCCCTCAAAACCAAGATCCATGAGACCAGTTGAGTTAACAAGAGTCAGGACCTCCGTGATTTCAGAGTTTTCTCCTTACGAAACGCCAATTTTTTCCGAGTAATGGAAGATATAGTTGAGATCGCCTATCAAAATCCAAGGCATGTTATCCATTTGGCGGGAAACCTCATTGATATAATCCCACAAAGCATCTTTATGGCCATGATAAGGGATGTCATAGAAGAAGGTGAACAAATATTCGTTTTTGGATTTAGGATCGAGAATCAGGGCATTAATCATATTTTTGTTACTCTTCACCACCTCCATCGTAACACTCGGTGTCCATCCCAAAGCCAGACACCTGATGTACCAACTGAGGAAACAATCCACCATTTTTGAAGATGGCATCTTTTAAAGAGAAAAATAACCGAGTTATCCTTAGATTTAGTTTCAACAAGGAAAATAATTTCAATTGATTGATTAAATACCATGTCAATTAAGGTATCCCTTGGTAATTTATTCGAAATTCCTTGACCATTCCAAGCCAACGTAGTAATCATAATGGGCCTTTGATGATTACTAACCCCTAAATTGCTCAAAGGCCACTTGTTTTTGACCAGGCCTAAATTTTGGAAATTCAGACAAAGGACCACAATCTTCTTATGAGTCTATCTAGAGAAGGTTATACTATAGTCCGTTAAAGAAAGAACAATAAAAAGACCTACATCTGAAGAAAAACAAGAGTATAATAAGGCTTATTTTAGTATTGTTGTGAGTTTTATAAAAGCTTTTTTATGCTATGCGTTGTTGTGTTGTGTTGTGTAAAAAAAAAGTTGAATGTTTGGTAAAATATAAATTAAAAGTTAAAGCTGATTAAAAATGTGGTCAATTTGTGTTTGGTAAGATATAAGGTACAACTATTGTTGTTGTAGTAAATACAAAAACAAACATATCTCTAAATACAGTTTTATTCAAGTTTATTGTATTTAATAATAATTAAATTTTGAACTTTTAAATATTTATGTAATATTAAATTTAGTAATTATTATTATTATTGTTAAAAGATATTATTTTTATTATAGTTATAATTTTCAAACAAAAAATCAAACTAAAATTAAATAATTATTTTATATTTGGTTTTATTCTTATTATTGATAAATTAAAAAAATTAATTGAAATGGTATATAAAATATAGTTTGAAAATAAAAAAGAATAACCTTTAAAGAATAAAATATATGAAATAAAAAATTGATGTATATAGATTTAAGGGTAATTTTATTATTTATAAGATAATAGGGAAGAAAAGAAAAATCATATATGAAAATTAGGTGGGACCACAACTTCTGCTTTTGGAGCTTTTAAAAGCTCTTTCTCCCCAACTTTTAAAAGTTGGTAAATTTTAAGAATGATTTATATAAAGATCGCTTTGAAAAAATTTAACCAAACATAAATGTGAAAAATATTACTATATTTATGTTTTGAAAATGTTTTTTTAAAAAATAAAAGCAATTCCAAACCCACCATAAGGGGAAAACAGATAGAACAGTAGAACATAGCCAGGTATTGATATCAAGAGTAACCAACACAGGAAACGACCTCCCTGGATTTTATGCCTAGATCTTAGGCCAATAACCGTTAAGTAATATCTTTTGAAAAAAAAAATGACCATGAAAGGGAAAATTCCATTACAGATTTATTTTTTTTAAAAAAAAATAGTTTATTTATTTGGAGGTGTTATTCACCCATCTATTTCACCACTCAGCACCATCTAAGCCTTATATCTTGAAAATAGTGAACCTTTTTGGTCAACAGTGGGTCCCCACTGACCAACCTTGAACAAATACATTTGCGAAACGGAAATGATATTCATGACTTTATTCACCACTCTATTCACTGTTCAGATATACGTGTCGCAAATGTACTTGTTTAATACTGTTCAGCCGGGACAACAACTGACCAAAAGGGTTTACTATTTTTAAGATGCAGGGAAAATGGTGTTGAGTGGTGAATAAAGAGACTGAAATAGAGTTGTGATTTATTTAAATATAAGAACCGAGCTCGCTGAACCTTAAAAATGATGTAGAAGGTCAATGTGGCGACGAGTAAATAAGTATAACTGTTGTGTGATTTAACCAAGATGGATGGAAATGTTGAAAGTAAATGTATATTTAAAAAGCTAAAAAGAAACATACCTATATTTGTAAACCGGGTTTTTCAACAGACCTATATTATGAAATAATCCAAAGAAATCTTATAAATCCATACATTTTATAAACTATTACCCAACGATCAGAGTAGCTTGTCATAAAAAAAAGAGTTTCCAACGGATCCTCCCACTAAAAAGACAAGAAAATTAAATTCACATATCCATCCCCACCAATCTACCTATCAGTGTTCAAAAATAACTTTTGGTTTCTTGTTTGCAGAACTCTGTTAACTAATCAGGTTTTGACTTTTCATTTCTCTAGAGTTCTTTAATCTGTGTTTTTTCTTCTTTTCATGTTTTAAATCAGTTTTAATCATCTTTTCGATATTATTCGTTTTTGCTTTTGTTAAATGTACTTGATTTATTTTATGGATCACTAACCTATCTCTTTTCCCTAATATGTCTCTATATTGTTACTTTTCATATGGCGTTTGTCTTGTTGTTTGAAGTGATTAAAGCGTTTGTAGAGTATGTTCGAAAGCTCGTTGAGGCAATGATTGTTTGCGTAAAGGCTATTACTGTGTGGAAAAAGATAACCAGTACCGTTTCTACTTAGTTTCAAAAGTTCAAATCCCGCCCTATGAGAAAATTCAAATTTAGTCAAAACTTTCTTGTTTTAAAAATCTGTTTATTTTTTTTGCTCTTTAATCCCATTGACATCTATTTCATTCAGCTACCTATCATTCAAAAATGTCCTCCGAATATCTTGCACAATAATTATCCATGTTCAAACAATCTAGTAGGTATTTTTTGTAACTCCAATATCATCTTCATATTTCATAGAAGCTCCCAAGAATACATTCATATTTACTCTCCGACCGACACCGAATCTCCAATCAACATGGATACTGAGAGTACTCTAGAGCTAGGAGATACTACTGAAGTTGTGGTTTATGAACATGATAACAACAGTGACAATGATGAATACTCCGATTAGGAAGCTTGTTTTATTGGTAGAATAATAATAGAGGGGAGAATGAGTCATAAATATGTGGAAAATACATCAAGTTCACGTGGCCATTCATTTCTCCTGAAGATCTAAAAGTGGTATAAATTGATCCTAATACCGTGGTTTTTAAGTTTGGCAACTGGGAAATCCTTAACCAAGTTTGGGAGCTAAGACCCTGGAGTGTGAATGGTTATTTACTAGTTATTCATGACTACATCCCTGAGAAAATTTATACCAACATAGAATGGGGTTTCCAATGTTTATGGATTCAACTTAAGAGTTTATTGCTGGAACATATGAATCCAGAATCAGTCAAAAAGATGGGTGAAATTATGGATGAAGTTATTGTAATAAATCCTAAGGATGCAATTCTAGTGGCAGGAGATCGAGTGAAAGTGTGTGTGCAAATCGATCTAACAAATCCTTTGAGAAGAGGAGTTACATCTTTAACTAATGTTGGTATAACAATATGGATTATGTTTTTTTTATAAAAAACAACCAAACAAGTTATGCACTGATTGTCTCATTATTAACTACTCAAAACAAGCTTGTAAGGATGCAACTGCTTATCTGATTAAATCTCATGAAAAAACATATTTCTTTGGAAAAGTCAGAGGTAACAGAGATACTCAAGGTTTGAAGATTATTAATTCCACTCCAATATCCAAAAAAAATCATAGGAAAACAGATAAACCTACCACTTTTATTCTTCCCAAGGATGGTATTGCAGTCAATATGGACTTCATATTTGGTAGTTCATCTGAAGAAAATCCTACTTCTTCTAGAGTTGGTAAAAGAATTAGCATTGAGGATTCTGCTACTGTTAACATTACTCTTTCCTCTGCCTTCACTACTAATAATGGCCTTTCTGCAACAACACAAACTACTCGCATGGTCACAACAAGGGAGGAACAATTTTACATCATAAATGGAGAGAATCAGCAGGTAATAGCCATCCATGTGAATTTATTTATTATACTTTTAAAATTATTTATCTTCATTGCATTCCAAAATTATTCTCATATTATTAAGCTAATTAGTAATAGTGTAATTATTTTGTTTCCTTAGATTTTTACTAAAGCATATTCTACTTAGATTATCCCCTCTTCTTAAACTCGCTTGTGGCAAAAAATCGTCTTTTAAAATAAAACCCAAACATTCCACTGTTTCACTCTCATATTTTTTATTGTGTCTTTGGTGTTAAAATAAAATGAAAGTGTTATCTTGGAATATTCATGGCCTGAAATACTCCAACACCAGAGATCATTTGAAATATTTAATCAGAACTCAAAATCCTGATATCATTTTTTTATGTGAAACAAAACTAGATGAAAACAAAATGAAACATCTGTTAAATACCTATAGATACCCCAATATTAAGTACATCTCTTCCGAAGGTTTATCCGGTGGTATGGCTCTTTTGTGGAAATGGTTTTACTTGTGAGGGCTTGAAAAGTGAGGACAACATGTTTCATATTGTTGTTCTAGATGATCCTAGTAAGCCTGAACGGATTCTGTCTTGTATGTATGGTTACTATAATATAAACAAAAAGAAGATTCAATGGGATTTAATAAAGGCACTTGCAGTAATGTTTCTCAGACTTGATGTCTAATTGGTGATCTTAATATTCATCTTCTTAATGCTAATAATTCTACTTCTATTTCAAGTGATGGATGGGTAAATAACATACTTGGACAAGTAACAACTTGGGAATTGGTAGAAAGAGATTTAAAATTGATATGGATCTTGGTAATGCTGATTGGAACACATCTTTCCCTTTTTCAAAATTATTACATCTCACTCAAAATGGCAGTGACCACTGTCCCATCATGTTGATTTCTGATTATAACCAACCAAATCTCTAGAAACCTTTCAAAATTTTCCTCGCATGGTTAAGTGACATAAGTTATGTTGTTGAGATTACTAAGGCTTGAGAAAGAGATGTATAAGGATCTGTTGCTTTCAAACTCACTAAAAGATTGCAATTTACAAGAATAGCTTTATCCAGATGGAATATGAATCATTTTGGCGATATTAATCAAAATGTAGATCATCTGCAAAAACAGCTTTCTGATATTCAATTTCTACCTCATTCTCCAGATAACACTATTAAAGCTATGGCAGTTAATGAAGAATTGCAGAAGTTGCACCAAACTCAGCATGAATTCAACAAACAGAAATCTAGAGATAATTTTCTCAAAAAAATGGACAACAACACCAAATATTTTCATACTTTAACTAAAAGGAAAAGAGCTAGAAATAATATTGATTTTCTAAAAGATAAAGATGGCAATTGGGTGCACTCCAGAGACCATGTAGATGAATTGCTCTCCAATCATTTTAAAGTTATTAACACTTCTTCAGCCACATAGAAGAGATATATTATAAATACCTGCTTTCAATAGTCTCAGACGATGAAAATATAATACTTCTGGCTACTCCCACTGATGCAGAAGTTCATTAAACTCTTAAAGGCATCGAAAATTGGTCAGCTCCAGGTCCTGAAGGATTTCAAGCTGGATTTTATAAGTCTCACTGGAACATTGTTGGTACTGATGTGGATGACATGGCCAAGAATTTCTTCTCTACTAAACATATTTGATAGGCGTAAAACCTATGGTCGCAATCGCACGATGTCTACAAAGTAGAAGCGGCAAATACGGGATCGTCCACAGGGATTGATAATACTATTTCTAATTAATAGACAATTTAAGTAATAAAAAAAATGATTTTTAATGATAAAATTAAAAAAATATAAAATAAATATACAAATTAATTAACCAGGAAGAGAGAATTCTAGGGTTTTGGATTCCACTACTAAAATTAATAATTTAATATCTTAAATCTACTCTCACAATTACTCAAAACAGTTTCGAACCTAATCTCATGCCTCGGAATATAAAACGTTCTAAAATATTATTATGACTCAAATTGTTATACAAAAATCTAATTTCCTTCGCTTATAAAAGATCAATAGTTTAAAAACTATTCATAACAATTAAATCAAAGCATATAAAGAAGAGAAATTATTAGTCATTGAAAAGCACAAAAGAGAGTAATTTTATCTAAGAAATTAAATAATAAAACATATGTAAAAAATAGTTTCCTCCTATACCCTATAAAAATAGTTTAGCTACTCATGACACAAGTAAATAGAGAAGAAGACATTTTATTCATGATTTTATAAAAGAATTACAATAAAGCACTGACCATTCGCGTCGCAGAAACGTTAAGAACTTATTGAATTAATTAAAAAATTTACGACAGACCTTATGAGCAGTAAATCAAGAACATACTAATTATGTATTAAAAACTAAAACTGTCGTTGGAACTGTAGAAGAAACCGTCGCTGAAAGCAGCTGAATTCAAAGGAATTCACCACGGTTTCTGCAACAGTTCTTGGTCGCCTTTTCTTCTTCCTTCTCACCCAAGAACCCTAAGTTGCAGATAATTTTTATAACTTCCTTTCTAATGATTCTGGCAGCATCCAGCCACCTTAATGCTTCCCTTCGACCCTCTCTTTATACTACAACCTCTCCCACTCATAAACCTTCTCATTGAACAGGTGTTTGTGGGTAAAAAACGATTGAAGGGTAAAAGGGAAGAATGATCGAGTAGGTTAATACTTGTGAGGTCAAATCTCTTAAACACCAAACATTTATACTGTAGAAGTACTTTTAAGATTCGAGAGATCAATCTATACGAAACTGGCCTAAATCAAGAAATGACCGTTCCGATTTCGCTTCAGTCACAAAGGAAGGAGAAGCGTTGATCTGTAGGGAGGTAGCAGAGAGAGTATTGGGATCAACGGAATTGAATATCGATGGTTGTATGTGTTTGAGATGCTGTAAAGATAAAATTATAGCTATGTGATCATTCAAGTGCTTGTAAGATAAAACTCTTGTCCTTTGTCGATAGGTTGAAGAACCTATTTATAGCAGAAGAAGTTAACACGTTGATATCATAAGTGGTGACGGTTGTATAGAAGTGGAAGAGTGGAGAAGTGGAAATCATGGTGAAAACCGACTCCGTCGTGTGAGTGGGACTTGGCAGTTGTGCAACCAATATTACCTTCACTTTTTCCACTCTCGACACGACTTTTATACTTTCTCGTCGTAGGTGTATTGTTACATCACACGTGTTCTAGGCCGTAAGACCAAAACCCTAGTAAATATCCCCCCATGTGATATAATTGATTTCTCGAACATGGTTGAGTCTACTTTGTAGACGATTGGTCAGTCGTTGACCAAGCTAGACTATCAGTCTTGACGTGTTGATGAGTCTAACATGTTGACTCACTGAATGAAACACTAGTTGTGTGTTGAGACAAGCAATGATGCTTAATAAATTGTGAATGTAGAGAGTCTGGTTAATGTTGACACTGGTAGTTGTGTCGTATCATCATGTCAGTTGAGAGCAACAATACTCGAATGATGTTTGTCGTTCGAGTCTCAAGTCAAGTGAACCCTTGGTCGTGCAAGCACTAAGTCGAGTGAGTGTTAGAAAATTATAAAATATTTAGTTTCGTCAGAGTAGGACAAAACTGAGGTTATTTTAAACATTGGTAGCGGGACCAAGTGAGTTAAACCTTAACATGGCAGATGAGATATGAACAATGCTAGATGACCGATGGTAGATGAGCGGCTAGTGAAGACACTAACTAGAGAAGAGGAAGAATCCCAGAGAGGGAGGACCGACCAAAGTGGTGGGACCGGTCAAGCGTAGGTCCAATTATTGATTAAGCACGAATTTGGTAGTCATTAGAACTATGCTTCGCGTACCATGTCGTCTCTTTATAGCTGTGCAGAGCTATGTGTTTGAAGCAAGAGAGTTTAGGCTTTGATGGAAAAAACATAAGAGTTTTAATGGAAAGAGAAAATCCTAAAATTATATATAAAATAATAAAAAATTTGGGAAAAAGACTATGGGAGTGGGACCGGCCAAAGGAGGTCGGCCGGTTGGCGCCGATCCCACAGATTCCCTATTTTATTTATTATTATTTTATTTCTCTCTTCCATGCTCCTCGATCGACGCTCTTCGACCAATGCTTTTTGACCGACGCATTGAAGAGCATTATAGTTATTTAGACCCATAGGTGAAACTTTCAAATATGAGGTTCATCAGTAAAAATGTTGTAGATTCTTCATACGATGTCCGTTTTCGATGATCATCCCAATTCGAAATTCTGAGATCGCTGGCTACATCCCTACGATGAATCATTTAGGTTTTGAGCTTGTTTCGGTCGTCAAACGGAGAAAACATTAACCTTCCAGATCAAATTCTGACAGTTTTCAACATGTAGTTCATCTAGGGTTTAAATCATATCTCATAGACTTTTATTCGTAATGGGATGCCCTTTTAGTATGTCGTAGTAGACATGTAGAGGAACATATATTGTGTAGAACATTTTTCCCCATTTCACACCCATGGTCACATTGTTTGCAAGGTGACATGACGATGTGTTAGAAACCAATATTAGAGTTTCGTTGTATTTCAACCAATATTACGATTTTAATGAAAACAACATTGAAATTGTGTATTTTTTAAGCTCAACCAATCATTATTGGATCCGTAGATTTGCATTTGCGCGATGGCGACTTAGTGCCTTAACGAATGTGTGATGTTTCGACTTAGTACATCTGTGCGCAACTCGTTATGCGTTATGACCAATCAATGTCATTCAGTTAAAGTTTGAATATTGATATAAAGTCATTATAAATATTCAACCAGGTAATATAAAGAGGAATTAAGTTTCTCTATACTAGTAGGCAATCTATCTAGGAGCATTAACATCCACTCGGGAACAAAGAGGTGTTCCGGATGCTTATTCACTATAGTGAGAGATCATCTGGGAAAGGATTGTAATCAACACCAGTGATACTTTGAGGAAAATGATGCTCTATACTAGTGATTAATTCATCTAGGAGTTTCCATATCATTGTAGAGGAGTAAGCACTGAGTTGTACAGTACTACTGTTATATGTAGAATATTGAGAGCTCAGTCGGGTGAGGTTCTAATATTGTATGAGTATATTCAGAGAGGCTACAAGATCAATATGAGATGCCAGTAGTGAGCATTTGATATTTTAATTTTCTTGCGGACTGTAAAATAAGAATTTTATGCTTTTGATATCGGGTCAATAGCATAGACGAAGTTATATTATTTCTTTAATTCTACTGCTGGGTATAGATGATTTTACTATTTTATCCTTTGTTAAAAATCCACCATCTACATTGAGTTCACAGCTTAGCACTGAACAAGTAATGTTGCATGCTAAGCACTAGATAGTGGCCTGCCAGATAACAATATAACTTTATAGAATTATAAGAATACTAGTAGTCAGCTTGAACTTTTGAACAAGCAAGCTAGAAGGCTATCTTAAATGTATAAGTAGAGATCCACAACTGGAAGGTTAAAGTAGGACTTGGAGTTGATCGAAAAAACACAGTTGTGGGATAAACTTTGCTAGAGCTGACAAGCAAGCTTGGACTTTAGAAGCAGGACGACCAAGCTTTGAGTAAAAATAAGCTTGATAGACAAGCATTGATTTGGTAGCAGGCAGACAAGCATGACCGGCGAGCAGACAAGCTTGGCTGGTGAAACAAGACGAACAAGTTAGGTCTTGGCAGCTAGACGGACAAGTAATTTCCATGGAGGTCGGGCGTAAAAGTAATACTTGAAGTTTGAAAGGACAAGCATGCTTGGTAGGCACGGATAAATAAGACTAGCATGGCAGAAGGACCAAATCTACTTCTGAACAATTCTAGCTAAAATACTATTTATTTATTATTATTTTATTTGAGTAAGTTTTACTTTGTAATTGTGTTCTTAGGTATTTGGAGCATTATTCTCCTACCGTAACAACAACGGGAAGGGTTTTGGAATACTAGTTGGTTGTAGAGAGTGTTGAGGCAATGCTACCACCAGAAAACTAAGATGAATGTTGAGGCAGTAGTGTTGTCACAACACTGAGAGGAGTGTTGAAGCAGTAACACCGTCACAACATTGAGAGGAGTGTTGAGGCAGTAGTGACGTCACAACACTAAGAGAAGTATTGAGGCAGTAACGCCGTCACAACACTAAGAGGAGTATTGAGGCAGT